>JAOVYX010010409.1:0-33857 GCA_035668315.1 Drosera spatulata | reverse complement strand
TACAAAAGATGATGTACATGACAGATTGAAATGACGCCGTCGTATTCATGTAGCCGACCTCACTTGATGGGATAAAGGTTTGATTTTTTGTTATTGTTGTTGTTGTAGTCATTCTCTTTGCACTTGTTCTGAAGCTCAGCCGTATACTGGTTGAGCATTTCAGCCAACCTAGCTGTGCAATGCATTTCTTTTTCGTCTGGATACTCATCAAATTCACCCCTGATGAGAATTTTCCTCAGCGACTCCTTGGCAGAGCCAAGGATCCTCATGAAAGCACTCAATGCTTCAGCGACTGAAGAAAAGTTCTGTGGCAAGCTATTGAGATTTGATATGTTCGCACTGAGCTTCTCATTGATCTGCTTCACAATATTGGGAAGGCACTTCGATATAATCGTCGCCTGGATATGAACAAGCTTCTGTGCTAAAGTGGGAATGCCCACGAACGACTTGTCGATCTTGGACAGCAATGGATGCACTTCAATGGATGAACAAGCTTCTTCATATGTTTCCTCTCCAATTCTGTTGCGAACACAGACGTACCCCAACCCAATGTTGACATCATCATTTGTGACCTTCTCAAGCGTCAGGGGCCTTGTCAGCTTTGGTGACAACAGCCAGCGTCCTCGGCCCAGTTCGATCCCCGGTCTGAGACATCCTAATCGACTCACTTGTAGAGAAATTGACACTCAGCTGAAATAACCTTCAGTATAATGCTTTCTTCTGGAGTGATATACTCCATGATAATATCCCGTATCTGCTGGCACCCTAGTGATCCCGGGCAAATCAACCATAGTAAGATCAGGAACGCCGTTCTTCTTCACAAGAAGAGTCAAGGGTACATTCGAAATACCCTTAGCATTCCCCGCCATCTCCTGGGTCGTGGTATCAATAGCTTCAGCTACATGGTCTTCATCTGTCTGAACCACCTTCCGAAAGTACTCCAGCGACAGCTCCGAATCATGCCCCTGATGATCCTGCAGCCTCATGATAAGAGGCGCCCTGGTGCATATCCCCTGCCCCCTAGGGAGACTGATTCCAGCTAGCGACTCGAGCACACTTGACTTCCCCGAACTCTGATCGCCAACAACAACAATAGTCAGAAGCTGAACGCCTTCCTTCATCACCTTCAGGTTCCTTAGCCTGTCAACAGTATCCAGCAAGGGCCGGATCCTGTCAGTGTAAGAGGACACCAGCGGCGCTTGGACAGCAAGCGGCTGAGCATCATCGAACGGGACAATGGCATTGTTCTTATCGTGAGATGGTGGGGTGCTCGTCACGGGCGAAACTTGTGAAGCGTAGACATCTTTGGCTTTCGAAAACATTCTGCTGAAGATAAGTGAAGATGAGCGTTATAAGCTTGGAGCTATAGATGTGAGGAAATGGAGTGTTTGTTGAAGTGATTATAAAGGGGTTGTTTTGGTGTTGGAAATGTTGGATGAGTCGATGGAGGCAAATGAAGCTGGCTAGGTTGTTCCAAGGAGACCTTTGATGTTACCCAAGTGAGGTGATGAGAGTTCAGATGCAAATGGCATGGTGAAATGAAATGTGAAGGTCTGCTCAAGGGCATGCTGCCATTTAAGGGTGGAAATGTTGAGTTTTGAGATGAAGATGGTGCAAGTGTTCTTGGGACTAATCTTTTCTCATCAAGGCCAAGTATCTGGGATAGCAAAGATGCATTTTGGAAATAGGCGCAAAGGGATTAAGTTCTTTCTTCTGATGAAACGAAGCTGCACTTGAGTTTTTACAAGTAACTTGTGATCCAACAATCGTTATCATTTGACATATGTCCGATTAATCCTGATAATCTTGAATCGCATACGAATATGATGTGTGGTTGCTCACTTTGGATAGCCGCAACTCAAATATCGTCTCGCTATCTTGTTGTTTTAGTCGTCATGGTCCGGCTTTCTGCCTAAAAGGGTAGAACCACAGATCGCAATGGCAAAGACACTCTTATGTGTGATCCCTTCATTACATTCCACTTTAACCGTGGTTTTTGGGATTGAATAAAATTTTAAAATATCTATTGTGTGTAGTTTTTTTAGGTAGAAATTGAAGTGTTTTTTCTAATTTGTTCATGAATTTATGGTTTTCATTTCTTAATTCATTTTATTTTCTTCGTCCCAAAAAAATTGTAACATTTATTAAATTGGAATCTTTCAACTAAATTACAACATTATTCTATTTAAAAAAAATTCCTATAAAAATATCAAAACATCTATATTATTTATTTTATATTACATCAATTCATCTCACTATTTTTTCTTCTTATTTTTTTTCATTCCTTTCACTCTCATAAATCAAAAAACGAATTAATCTTTATAATAAAAAATAGCACATATTAAATTATCATATCAGATCAATTGATTATAATTTTTTTGGACGGACGTAACATATATCACAATTTTCAAAGCTTAAAATTTCTAGAAACAAGTGCCCAAGATTGCATTTAATGGTGATAGATATTCACACCTAATAATCGATCAATTTTTGAACTATTTTAGCCTCATCACAATTCAACTTTTTTTTTTTTTTTTTTTTACTTAATAGAGTCATGTCTTGAGTATTTTCAATGATGGGGACTAGTTTCAATGACATTATTTTTACTCAAGCAATGTTGTCGTGAACTACTCTAGGTAATGTGGAGTGCTAGTCGATTGAATGACATTAAATCTAGAAGCTTTAATTGAGTATTGAGTAGTCAATGTTTAGTAATCATCAATGATTTACCCAAACAATGATTTAAGGATAAATATGTAAATTCTCAAATAAAAAAACACATATAATTATGTTTTGTCGATCCATATATTTTTATTTGAATGACAGTTAAAAGTAAAACGGAGACGGTAACACGACTGTCGCATACATGGGACTCCAAAAACCATAATCAGCACCAATCGATTCACAACAAACAACCCTGATTGATCATAAAGTCTGGGTTGATTTAAATCGCATATGTTGAGATTGTCCTTCGACAACAAACATCGTTTCGTCTCTTTCGCCGTCTCCGGTGACCTAACCCTGCACTCGCCGTCCCACAATGGCGACGCCGGCGACACTCCGCCGCCACCACATCTCCCCTTCCCTCTTCCACCTCCTTACTCGCCAAAACCCTAATCCGCAATCCCCTCTTCCTCCACCCCTCCTCGATTCCCATCTCCCCTCATTCCACTCCCCATTTCTCGGGCCCACACATCGTCGGCGATTTTTCTCGACTCGATCATCGGGCCCGGAGATTTCGTCTCTGAATCACATGATGACCTCGAGGACCGTGTCGGAGCTCGAGACTTTGGGGTACCGTGACGGGGCGGCGGCGGCGGCGGGGGTGGGAGATGGTGGTGGGGTTTGGTTTGATGAGTCGTTTCTCCCTGTTACGGGTTTGGTTGCGTTGCTTGATGGAGTTCGGGATATAACCGGTCTGCCTTGGTGAGTCGCGTGGATTGATTTTTAGATTATCTGGTTGATGATGTTATTTGTTTGAGTACTTTGTGTGCTCGTGATTTGGGGTTTTGGGGGATTAGGGTTTCATTTCTGGGTTGATTGATTGGGATTTAGCCTTATTCGAATTGAATTGAATGCATGAGAAGTTGGGTTGGTGTAGGAGTTGATAAGATAAGCTTTTTGTGGATTGCTCGAGAGTATATTTGGCATTTCAGGATGTTAGTTGTAGGTTGTAATGTATTATTTGGTGATGATGTTGATGGTGGCAGCACGACAGTTTGGAATTGGAATGACACGATAGGGGATGCATAGATTGTTTGTGCGATAAGTGGCATTCGTCAACAATTTGGTAGAGATGGAAGAATAAGAGTTAGTACGTGCATGAAATGGGCATTGTGCATCGGGTAGTTAAGGTTATTGGTCTTTATGTGTAGAAAAGTGAGGCTGTTGTTCGTGGGTAAAGCATCGGATCAGATTGAATTTCGCGAGGTTAAACTCTAAGTAGTTGAGAGACTGCCCAACCTACATCATAATGTTGTGTGTGCATTACTTAGTTGCCCAACCATTGCCTTGCTGTTTCTATCTTTTTGCAAGCTTTCGTTGACCAGCTCAGTGGGCTTATAGCTCTTGTATTGTGTACTTGTGGGTCAAATTATGGCAAGATTATTCCTTGCAGAACTTGCTACAGAAGTTGCAGTTTCTTGTCTCCGGTGTGATACTATTCAATTGAATAACTATTGCTGACACCAATTTCTCCCTTAAGAGTGACAATATTGCCATTGTAATTCTGTTTTAATTCCTTAGGTGGATAATTATTGCATCATCAACCCTTGCACTTAGAGTGACAATGTTGCCATTGATAATTCTGCAGCTCCACAAGCTGAAAGTGATTGGCCAGCTATTTCCAAAATGTGAGTGATATCTAGGCCGTTACGCATCAGCTTTTCTGTCATGGGATCCTTTCGGCATGGGATCCTTTCGGCTTACCAGTTGATTTGGCCTATAGACTGTTTCTTAACACATGTTTGGCATTTGAATGCATGTCAAATTTTCAAGTGCCCCCTCCATTTCCACCACCATTCTCTGGAAAGAGTATCAGGGATCAGTTCTCTCTGTTTAGGAGGGAGAAAAAAGCTATGGGTTGCCCATCTTTTTTGTGTGGCTTGGTGCATCCTTGATGGTCCAGGTAGTTTTCGTTCGATAAAAAATGTGTCTTTATTTTGATGGTGTGTTAGTGCCATTTTCACTGCGTTAATTGCTCCTAGAAGAATCCTCTTTCATTGGAAAGAAAAACCACATCATATGTTAAAACGAGACAAACGATGACGAGGCTGCTTTACTCTCAATTTAAATTTTGTGTAAGTGGATGTGGCATGTGAAACATATATTTGAAATAGAAGTGTAGTAATATTGTAAAATTGTGAATATGTAATCACAGAGAAAGATTATATTTCTCTCGTTTCCCTTGGTTGTTCTGCAGGCTCCATGCTTTTTACTGTGGCTGTCAACTATCAGGAGAATGTCGTTGGGCCATCATCCGGGTTTTGATAATGTAAGGCAATTAAATGTACCATATTACCTTTTGCTGTCTATCTATAGCTAATGCAACGCTGCTTTATGTTCATATATGTGTTTTTTATTGTGTAAATATTTGAGATTTTTATAAGACAAATTTGCATGACAAGTTTTTGGTTTGTTAGTCACTTGGTCTGAGAATGCATTTGAAGTAGTGTATTTCAACACTTCTATCAGCTCATTTTTCAGATCTTAAGTCCTCAAAAATCATAATGCCTTTATTTTGGTTCATAGTATTTAGTGGCTCATTAGGAAATTATCTACCATCTATTTTAACAACTATGCTTTCCCTGTTCCAATATGCATGCAGGGTGGTATCTTGTGGTTCCTGAATTTGTCGGACTACCCTCATGGTATTCTTGGTCCAATCCTGCCCTCCCTAATTGCTGGGTTGCATTTGTTTACTGTCCAGGTATGATTTCTTATCGTGTACCCTCATTTTCAGAACGGGATATGCTCTGCACCCATATAAAGGACAGAAGGATGCATGCATAGCCTTGTGGTTGTACGATCTATTTCCAGGCCTCTTCCTTTCATATTTTTGTGTCAACTTTACTTTTGTCAACTTGACATTCTTGTTTGACTGGAAGCCACATTTTCTTGATACCTGTTTTTTTTTTTTTTTTTCCTGGTATTGGAAGTGTTTCAATGAACAATATCATGGAACTCACCCCTGTCTATTTTTTTTTTTTTTTTGCCAGATTTCCTTCACGTCTTCAGCAGTTGGAAAGGGGACTGGAGTCATCGGCTTACTAGCGAAAGTAAGTTGTTTCATTATCATTCTCAGCCAACTATCTGACCAAGTGACCATTGTTGGTTGACCACTTAGATCGCTTCAGTTTAATTGCTGTATGATGATTATATAAGATATTTAGCCCTTTTCCCTTTTTGTTCCCTTTTGGGTTACTTGGCATCATGCACCTTACTCTAAATTAAGCTCACCTGAGTGACACCGAGCCAGCAATGATTGCCCAATGATATCAAATTGCTGTAAGTTATTGACTGTTTCAATCTTTTTATTGCAGGTATACAAAGGTTATTTGAATGTACTATGAGTTCCCATTTTCTACATTGCGTTATTTGTTGTCCCCCAGGTAGGCTAATTTTTCACAAATTTTATGAGTATCTTTCTGGAGACATGAATTATTTGTTTATTTTCCTATTTGCTTTGATTGATGTGACATCATGCATAAACCTTAGTGGTCCGTCAAGAATTTATGTACTCCCCAGTCACTTCCATTTGATTTTTTCTTTTCACTTTTGAGAAGAAAGGATGGTTACCGAGAGATCCAGAGGCGATGTCTCTAATTCTGGACATTTATGAGGGATTCCTGATAAGATTTTATTGATGGTTTGGGAGACCTTGATGTGCAGTAGGCTTTTTCCAAATTTTTTCTTTTCTCCTGTTGGTTTGTTGGATAGATGGTGATCGATGGTCTTATTCTATAACCAATGTTTGAGGTTGATAGTAAGTGGAAGTTGTAATGATTCACTTGCGTTTGAGTTTCTGGTCAATATTTGGAGTTTGAGGTTTGATGATAGCTAAGGTTCTATATCCAATATATGATACGCAAGCGCAATGCAACAGTGCAGCGCTCAACTGACTGCTTACAACGGTGTATTTGGGACTAAGTGTATAAATGAAAGAGACTCAAGAGATTTTGATTGTGATCCAATAGGGTATTGATGTGTCATTGGTGGCATCTTTCTTTGTTCAATTGGATAAAATAGCTCAAACCAAGAGTAATGTTTCACAACTTTGGACCGGTGGCCTTCTGGTTTCCTCTCTGCTGCCGTCTCTGTTCTCATATTTTCTGTGGTGTTATTGCAGGGAAGTCTTGTCTACTGGGTCACAAATAGTTCATTAACCATCTTTCAGGTTAGTCACCGCACAGTTTTTGTTTCTGACCATTGGTTCTGTGAAATTTAGTCCCTTGCATTGGTGATTTCTAAATTTCTGACTCGCTTGCATCGGGTGCAGTTTCTGAGGCAAATACAGTCATTATACTGTGCATGTTGCTACCCCTTGTAATGTCAAATCAGACATTGATCAAACCTTTCTAACCCAATGGCCGCCGTGATGAAGCTGCTATCATTTAACTAGAAACCTGTGCCAGTTGTTGCCTCTGCTTGTCCCAACGAATGACATTTTCTTTCTCCTGTCTCCATGAATAAAAATAGATTTTCTAGAATTGTGTCCCTGAAGTCGAAGAATCACATCTGTACTTGCGCAATCAATTTTGTCAATGGTTCTATCTCTCAGATGAGAATTTTATTGGTAGCAAGATATTGAGCCTACTTGGTGATTTTCTGTTAATGTTTCATTTTATATATGCAGCAACTTGCTTTAAGTCATCCTGCCATTCGGGAAATTTTGGGGCTACCAGACAAGAATGCTTCTGAGGGGACTCCACAACCTGAGATGGCATTGTCCGAGCCAAGGCTATCATCTCTACCAAACAGCAAACCTATAATCATCGAGAACCTATCCCCTGCAAAACTAGTGAATGTGAGTTTCGATGATCTTGGACTTCATATGAGAAGAATTAGTTAGATATATTGATCATAGAGTGATGGATCAATTATAGGAATGATATCTTGAAGATAATATTCCACTCATTAATGCCATTAGTCTCGTGTTTGATTTGTCTTCATTGGGTGGAGTATCTTTTGAGCATTTATCTGTAATATGTACATCGGTGTTATTTTCTCTTTATGCGATCATAATCATTTAGCATAAATCTATTCATTCCTGTTCTTTGGATTTACCAAATTTCCTATTTAACATGCTCAATCTTCACAGTTGCTATTGTTAACAGCTCTCAGTTGTATCCCTGTCCCAAGAGAACCAGGATACTGCTCTCTATTTGCTAAGGTGATAGCTCTATTCTTTTCAGGGATCCTATTTGATTTTTTTTCACCAGGGGTGGCCTATCTGTTCGGGTAGTTAACTCACGCAATCTTGTTACAGGCTTGCTCTTGATAAGGATCGTGAATATGTGAAAGCGATGACTTTGATGGGGCAGACTATGCTGCAGAAGGGGTGGGAATCGGATGCCATCAAAGACTTGGAGCATCTCATCTCTAAGGTATATATTTACTCCTTCCGTCTCAATTTAGATGCAATGTTTTGACCTGCACACTTGCCGATGCGAACTTTGACTCGCATCATGAGATGATCAAACATCATTTTTCGAAAAATTCTCGTGAAATACTAATGATAATTTAAATCATATACTTTAATCCTATATATATGACGTAATTTTCGTGTATCGTTAAGGCGAAAAACTTTAATCCTTTTGGCTGAGAGGTTTCACTGACAGACAGTTATCTGATATGTTTGTTTTCCGGAGTCCAGATTGACAGAACTAGAACCTTGTGTCGCTCTTCTCCATCACTGTTCATGTTATCGCACATCGACCACCCTTGACCTTTCATGAACTTCTGCTTTCTAGAGAGTATGGGGACTAGGTTAGGGTTTTTTTTAGGGTACGGGTGGTTTTTTTTTTTTTTTTTTTTTTTTGTTGATTGATTTTCTTGTGTCCTCAATATTTTCACCCCATGTTAGTGATAAGTATCACCATTTACTCTCTTCAACCGCCCTCTTGATTACTTGATGGAAATAATTTATCAGGGAAGCATGGATGAGTCACTTGCTCACCTTAAAAGAGTGGCCTTGATGCCGGAACCGGAAGATTTGAAGATCAAAGGTCATTATTATGATGGCCTATTTATGTACTCGAGGTGATAACCAAAAGATATGTTTCTGGCCTTTGTTTCTTCTGGCGCTTGACTTGTTTATAAGTTTGGCTCTTTACGATCTCAGCTAACCTGATGGCCCTTACTCCTGATCATACTGTTTTCAGTGTATTGGCTAGGGTAGGCGACAAGGGCGAGGCTATCAAATACATGGAAGCTGTTGTTGCCTTCGACCCAAAATACAACACATTTTGGAACAACTGGTAAAGGGTGAGGAAGATTTTGTCGACAATCTTGTGGAGAGTCACAGAGCAGATTACTGAGCATTGATCCTCACTATTACCCTCTATTTCAAGGCAGGGAGTTCTGTTTTCTATTTCATACGATATCTATACAGGTTCGAATTCTTCGTATGTGACATCACAGCCGT
Source organism: Drosera spatulata (assembly GCA_035668315.1). Taxonomy (NCBI): domain Eukaryota; kingdom Viridiplantae; phylum Streptophyta; class Magnoliopsida; order Caryophyllales; family Droseraceae; genus Drosera; species Drosera spatulata. The sequence goes on along the minus strand of JAOVYX010010409.1, from coordinate 24,712 downwards.
AACATGGTTCCCGGTTAAACTTGTCTATGCATCTGTGCAGTTATATACGAGATAAATATAAATAGATTCGATTATTATTAGTTTGTGAAGATAATTACACGGTTAAACTAGTCTATGCATCTGTGCAGTTATATACGAGATAAATATAAATAGATTCGATTATTATTAGTTTGTGAAGATAATTACACTGAGAGTAAACCTAGAATTTAATATGATCACAAATATATATTGTATAAGATATATTAAATTTATGTCAACTTCGAATGATATTTTATTTTTCTCCAAGAAAAGTTTTACTTTTTTATTAATATTTCATTGGATCTTTTAGTTGTGAGAATTAAGAATTTGATAGATATTGTTTATTTCGATTTTAGCATAAATTACAATGATTGATCTTATTTTTTAAAAAATGATTAAATCTAAAAATATTCGACATAAAAAATTATTTAGATAACTTAAATCTAAAAACACTGTCCTAAAAAAACTATTTTGGATAACTTATTTATTTGATAAAAAAAGATTAAATCTTGATAAAACAAAGAGATTAAATCTATATATTTGCAAACTTTCGGATATCCAAGTTTAATTACAACATTGTTAAATATGGTAAACTTGGTTTGATCAAATAACTAAAATGCTCTGATCTTCTTCTAAATCATATCATCATATCCCATTATTATTATTTTTTTTTCATCATCCATTCATAAAATCAAATAGATAAAAATGAAAATGTAAAAAAAATTTATCCTCCACATAAATTTACGTATCCAGTGTCAATAACGTAGAGTAGTGTTTTTTCTTTATTTTCTTTGTTTTTTTTTTTTTTTGAAAGGTGTATAGTTGTGTTTGTTTATTTTTACTTTTCATGGTTTTCATTTGTAACATTCGCTTCTAGGCTCCTCGACGAAGTGTGTGGATACGGTTACAGAAAATAAAGTTGGTTTATTTGTCTGGAAAGTGCCTGAATGCTTTGCTGAGATTAGCTTGTTCCTCTTTTCCAGCTGGAAATGCTTTGAAGGTAACGTGCCGCTTGTTTGTAAAATGTTGTCTTGTCTAATGATGTCACACATCAAAAAAATTTGCCCATTGACCGTTATGCGGTTTTCTAACCTTCATTGCATCTTGAGCATCAAGAATATATATCAAGATGTGGCTTGTATGGTGAGATTCGTGGTGATTAATGAGTATTATAGTTGACGACGATGGATTTGTGCTCGTTGGGTTTCTTTAATATCCATCGGGGTCTTCTATTTTGATTTGGGCTCAGTCTATACGAGGGTAGATAATCAACGCACCTTTATAGGCACAAGAAATGGGAAAGCACATCCTTGTGGAGTTGAACCAAAACCTAGAGGGTTTAGTTTTGCTTTTCTTCAGTACCAAGACTTTAGATGCTAGAGATATGGGCTCAGTCTAATAACATATTAACATCATGGTCTAATGTAAAAAAAATCATGTATTCCTTTGTTCTCCCTTTTAACCTAGGATTTAGTTTTGCTTTTCTTCGCCTCTACGGTAACTCTCAATGATAACAGTATCCTATCCTATTTCATAATCTTAAGATGTTAGATTGAACGTGAAAGCATATTGGTATCCAAACATAGCAAAGGGTAACTCTCGTCCCCAATGAGCGTAATTTCCTTTCAAGGCTCCATTTCACTCTTCAAATTGAAGCTCGCATCTACTGATGCTAGTAAATTGATTGACACGGAAATCTAAACACATCATCCCCACCCATATAAACCTCCCCTTGCCTTCATCACAAAATCCCATTTCTCCTCTCTTAATCTCTCCCCTCAGAACTCAAAAGCAATCAATTTCAAGATTATGAGGTTTTAATCACTCAAAACTTCATTAAACAGTCGTCAAAGTCCTCAGAATCTTCATTAATCAATGCCCATTAATCACATACAACCAAGGATGAAGGTTTTTTCATGTGGGCGATCAATCCCCAGCTGTATGATACCTGTTCCATTCGATACCCAATACTAATTTTGTGTGTTTTGGGGGACTTTGGCAGTGACCCATTGATCAAAATCATCTCTTTTGCTTGATCTCATCTGGGGTTTTAACATGGTGGTGCTCACAGCTCCATGCCCATCAAATTCAGTGCTGTATAATGAAACCCTATGTGCATGTTCACCTGGGTTCATCTTCAATGTCAGCACTGGGTCTTGTGTTCAGTTCACAGTGTCTGATTCTGAATGGGTACTCAATTCTGGTGTTGATTACTCTATTGGGTTCCCTGTGAGTTTGTTTCAGTTTGATCAGATCAAGAAATTTACTCAATCACAAGCTGTGTTCTTGGAAGCAACTGCTTTCTTGGTGATTATTTGGCTGGTGTTTTGTGGGGCTGTGAGGTTTGGGAAGTTGGGTGATGGGAGGACACCTTGGTTCAATATCAGGTGGTTGATTAGTCGCTTGGATATCTCGTTTGCCACCAGCCATTACCTGGTATGTGTTTTGGGTTATTTCTTATTGTTATCTTGTTGGACTATCATGATCACGCCGATGATTTTGCACAAAATAACGGAGGGGGATGATTTTCTCATGCCATGTAAAAAGCCACATATATTGGATGAAAGCCATAGATTGTTGTCAATGTTGACGATGGTGCCTTTTCTATATGTTTCTACTAGTGGACTTTTGGACTTGGACGTTAGAACAGTGGGCATTAGGTTTGAAAATGATTGAGTTTAGCAATAACTTTCATAAAGTTTCCATCAGGATAGAAATTATTTGACTTTTGTGTAATGTGGTACGCGTCACTGTCACGACTCAAACCAAATAACATGATCGAGTCGCAAAGACACATACATTACATATCAAAAGAGTGGTAGGGTACCAAAATATTATTGCATAACCATTATATCATATAAAACTTTTACATGACCGTTGTACAGCAAAAAGGGTCATAGTTAAGTCCGCTCGCTAATCGCCATGCCCTTGCTCTTCTTACCTACCTGAAAACGTTTAAAATATAAAAAAGTGAGATGGAATCCCAACAACTATACTATGGAACATAAAAGAAAATAGAGGTTTCAATGAAACAGTTTCAAGTGTATAAAAGCGATATATGAAAGTATTGTGAAACATAGCGTATAGGCAACTTGCAACTAGTAAATACATTATTATCATCTTGCATAATCTTGGTTCTTTGAGTCTAAAACAGAGAAAACATGGCACATAAAGAATACAAACAAACTTGGGCTTTTGATGAAACCATTATGCACACGTGAAAAAGATAGTCATGGAAGCATACTAAGGCTTGTCGTCTAAAGGATTTCTTGCTACGAACACTTACTAAATGTCATTATGTAACTTCTGGTTCGTGACTTTAAAGTATCAAATCAAATATGAAACTTAAAGCATTTAAACAAACTTGGTCGCGAATGGTCATGCTTTGGAGTACTTGAGTCGTTTTGACATACTAGGTGCACCTAGGGTCAACGAGGACCTACCGACGTACGTCATTGTTATCTCGACAGGGAATACGTTCTCTTGACATATTCTTGGTGTTTCATGATCATAGAAACCAGCTCGCAAAGTATACCAAACAGTTCTTGATCTTCAAACTGTGACAAGCTAGAATGTCGGTTTTCATGGAAAACATGTCGATACCCTTATAAACCATATTGATAACTTATAAAGGCTTGTTTATCACACAAAACCAGAGTCATACTCATACAGGAACACACAAGAACGTGGCCAAAACAGTGGCTTGAACCATGGCAAACACAAACCATACAAATAGTTAGCTCGCGCATTACTTGATTCATTGTGTCTTAAACTATAACCCGTCCTTCACGGACCTCTTAGGCTCGACCTCACCTACAAATCCAGGTTTTTAAACTCATCTTACAGAGCATAACAATTAAGGTCATAGACAACTAATCCTTACAATTTCGTACAAACATGCCGGAACTCCTTAACGCCGTGCACTTTTATGTTCTCTACTTTCCTCCCTTCTCTTGGCCACGAAATTAGGGTGTTTAAAGTTCTGAAAATGAGCCATTTTATGTCTTGGAGGAAAAGAAGTTGATTCTTGATTTGGCACACAGGGGCGTCAGGACAATGTTAGTTGTGCATAGATCTTGGAGGAAGCTTCCTTTTGCTGAATTCATTTCATGAAAACGAACCATTTGCATAGTCTTATAATGTGCTATATGTCGTGCAGAGAATACTTGTATAAGGGTGCAGAGAATACTTTTATAAGGTTATTTGAGCAGTTGCCATTGCTTTTCCTGGGGTATTTTTTTTTTTTTTTTTTTTTTTTTTGTGGTAAAGAGGGTAATTCGTGTTATGTAAGCAATAGGACAATGTAGATTATACATATATTACATTCTTGGCATAAAATGGACAAATTTGAATTGGGGTTAAAGGGGCTTTATCTGTCATGTTTTGCATTGCAAGTATGAGAGTATGATGCATGGGTCTTTGTATATTAGTTCCTTATGAGAATTGTAACCATTTGACTTCACAGTGAATTTTCAGTTTCATGCATTTGAGCAATCCGCTGTTTCCTCCAGGATGATCAGAAGGTAGTATTGAAACGTAAAACTGAACTTGGCGGAGCATTCTCCATGGCAAGCTGGTTCTTATTCATTGGCCTTGTCACTGCGTGAGTATTGTATTTTATGTGTTCTTCTCCAGGAGTTGTCATGAAATGTGTGATGTTGCTTTTTTTTACTCTCTCATATTCTCAAGGTTTTCTGGACTTGCAGGTTGGTATACCAAGTCATATCCAAAAGAAGTGTTGAAGTGCACAGTGTCAGGGCAGCCAATGCTCCTGACTTAGTCTCCTTTGTCAACAATTTGGAGTTCAATATAACAACCATTTCTAGCATGAGTTGCACTCAGTTGCGCGGTCTGGGCACTTTAGACATGGGAAACCCAGGATCCATTGACTATAGAACGGCGAGTCTCTCAACATTTGCAAACTACTCTTGTTTAAATAGCAGCAGAGGGCCGATCATCACTCTTACCTGCAACAATTGTCCGCTAAGCTGGGACAATATTTACATCAATTGGCAGTTCGTCGATATGCCCAATGAACCAGCAGCTGCTGTTGGTTTCCAGTTCAACCTTACAGCGAGGAATCCTGCTTCTAAAAAGCATATGAGTTTTGTCAGTGGCGTCGTGAATAATGGATCGAGACAAGATGACAAGACTGTCACATACCGAGGACCAGGCATGAATATTCTGAAATTTAATGTGGCGCTGAGAATATACCATAACTTCCACGATCTGAAGCTTGTTCAACCTTTGCTTCATGAATTTCTCCCGGGATCCTATGTTACTGACGCAGTTCAGTTGCAGTCGTCATTGCAGAATCCAGCAAACGGGTTTATCAACAATAGTTTGTCCGTCAAATTTCTATGTGACTACATAGTTCAGGTTGATCGTGATAGCTTTGTGGGATTAGGTTTGCATCTCTCTCTGAACTGCTTTTTTTTCCCCCCTGATGTTGCAGTAAATTTGTTAGCTCAATTTCTTTGATTTTTATTATTTATGTCCTGTCTGTCACCGTTAATGTCGTTTCTTTGTTCATTGACGCGTCAATATTTGGTGATGTTCTTATGCACTTGGCATCTTTGGGATCTGCAGTTGGCTTCCTAGCGAATGTTGGTGGTCTTTATTGTGTTTGCGTGGGGATATTTTTCTTCCTGTTAATCCAAGTATGTCTCCATCAATTTCTTGTATTCTCAATTTCCTCCAGTTTAGTTTGTTTTTTTGGTCTCATGAGCTCTTTGCCTCTTAGTGTGAGCACAGGATCAAGAGACTGCGACATGAGGATCAGGTTCTAAGAAGAATTAGACAAAGACGGAAAGCTCAAGAACGTTGGGATAAAGTATGTAATTCCTGTATCTTCTGGGGCCATCTTCTGTGCATTGGTGTTATCGTTTATGGTACTTTATTCCCTGTTTTACCCGGATTTGACGAAACTTATTTTGTAATTAGTTGCGAAAGTATGTGATGTATACATGGGGCTGTCGGTCGTTGCAAGAAGGGCTTGATTATGATGACCAAAAATCGTGTTGTGCTGGTGGTCTCCCTGTACCGGTTAAGAGACGTGCTTCCTTGCGCAGAACGATGCAGCAGGAGATTAATTTGCATACCATCAGTTTTGACAAAAATGGCAGGTCATCTAATGAAAAGGTACTCATCTCGTCCTGTTATTATTTTGAGGTCAGATTCTTGTTGGAATTGCCTACTCAGTCATCAACCGATGAGAAAATATACGATACTTCAGTGGCATCGGCTGAATAAGGATTGATTATCAGGTTCTGCAAGGACCATCAGCACCTGGAACTGATAACCATCCTATAGGGAACACCGTTCTTTTTCAACCATCTGAGGCTCGAAATGATATTCTTCCTCTACCACCTAAACCAGGTAAGCTTCGTTATATAGTCAGGGTACTTCTTTTAGTCGCTCTTTAACCAGTTCCACCATAATGAACAAGATTGTAAGGCTCCATTGAAAATGTCTTTTTCATCGGTCTAACTTTATTGTGTTTCGTCGTATGATTTCGTGTAGAGTTAAGGGGTGATTCTCCTATGGATGTAGCAGATGTTCAGAAGAGCATTCAAGACCTGTATGAATACAATGCCAGCCTCAGAGAGAAATTGATTGCCACTCAGTCCATGCTCGATACTTTGACGAAGAATAAAGTTTCCTCGTCTGCAGCTGATGTGAAACGATAGCGTTGGCCAACAAGTTATTGATATCGACACTGTACACTACCTTGCACCATAGACTCTTGAAAATCCTGGAAAGTTGCCAGAAAACCCCGGCATAGTCTCACAAGAAGTAGATCAGAGGAATAAATGTGAAAGATGATGGTACCTGTAGTGATCGGGATGCAACTTGTGGTTCTTTTGTGTATATAGTGAAATCGTCATATTTGTTTAGGATGATGAGAGCTCTCCATAAACCCGAGTATAATCGTGTTGTTGAACCATTGCCCATGGATATCATTCGTTATTCCATAAACATAACGCCAAAGTTTGAGCAAATAGTTACAAGTGAATATTCAAAGCACTCGATCTACTTCGTCCTCTTGCAGCTTGCTTTACATTAGGCATAAGTCTATGCAAGAAGGTCGCATAATATTACTACTTGAGAAATACTTGAGGAAAGAAAGAGCTAATAGATACAGATGCCAAGCTCTAGTTCTGCTTTGACACCTTCAAATTTCCGCTGTTCAGTAAAAACCATAAACCAAACATCCTGAAGGGAAGAAGTTTCCCCGTATCATCATCCTTCGCCGCAGCAGAATACAGTCACTTCCGGTATCTTTGCATCATTGCCAGGTCGAACCACCGTCAATGCACCAACAGACTTGTAAAGGTGCTGAAGTTCTGGGCATTTTATCCATTCATCAGTCCTCTCACCTCTCGCCTGCCGCCATCCTTGACTAGAGTGGCTTACTGGCTTCTCAGTAGTAACCCACAGTATCTTCACTCCAAAGGAGCTTTAACTCGCCTGTTCCTCGTAGGGCCATCTCTAGCAGCAGGGATTCCCAGAGCATTAGCAAACATCCTTCTAGCAGCTCCTAGATTTGTCTCGCATCTGTTTTTGAAGCGCCAGAACAATATCTATGTCTCGTTTTGGCGTCAATAACAGGCAACCTTTTATCCAATATTTTATGAGTCTCCATGGTGTGGGACGGTGTGCTGCAGTCAAGGTCATTTCCTGTTGGACCAGCAGCACTTGCGCGTTTTCATGCTTTTCTTGCTCTTCGCTGCTACAGGCTATGCTGCACTGCTGGATTCTTTTACCAAGTGCATGGGTAATCATACGATGAGCAACAGGATCATGGCGTGGCATCTGCCTCTCGGCCTCCTTCAATTCATCGTCCATGGCAAATATCCTCTCACGTGCAGCCAGATAAGCCTCCTCCCTCTCTTCGAGCGTGGTGGGTCGAGAGGGGACTTTGGACTTCACAACTGCAAAAGCGGGAAAGACAGAACCCGCCATTCCTGTCCCAGTTGTCAGAAGTATGCAGTCCAAACAATATGATATATGCCTTGTGACATTAGTTTCAGTTCATGGCAACAACGGAAAATCACTACATAGATAAGGAGCATTTCTGCCTACAAGCTGTGACCGAACAGTTGAGCTAAAAAATTACCATGAAAAACACAACATTTAAATTAAAGGCAATGTCTTTCATGCACTTGAAGGGAAACGAACTCATGTGAATGAAGAAAAGAAACATACTGGATTCCTATGGCAGAATAATAATTCCTATCAAGCAAGTTGGCTGATCAAACCAATGTCGTACAAAGAATTAAAAGGGAAGCTAGAAATTTGGGAGAAACTTTACAAATCCTTCAGAGAAAAAAGTTATAAATCACCCCCACCAACAATCAGGAGCCTCCCAGCAATAAGAAGAATCAGAAAGTAAAGCTCACCATCAGATGTGTTACTTCTTCTCAACCCCAGAGGAGGGTACTTGGAGGTATAGGCGTATCATCCTGCCATAAAATATCACTGACCAGGATGGAGGGTCTGCAATGTAAATAAAAAGGTCTAATGAGCATAAAGAATGAAAACTGCGAACTTGCATCCCCAAACACAAGGTTTTCTTCATACAAATCAGATGAACAGCATAAGATTCCTAGAGCATCTAGATTACTATTTTCCCGGCAGCACAGGTTTCACCGCTTTGTTGTCTCCCCTGCTCAATCAGTCTCTCACCACAGGAAGACTAACATATATCTCCAATACAAGTTTAAAAACAAGGCATGGGTATAATAAACCCACATTGATGTCTCGGGGCACTGCTCCAAGACCAAGTGTCTGTCCTCTCCTTCACCAACAGATTGATGATCAAACCTTAAAGACAGAAACCAAATTAATGATGGTCATGTCACTTATAAAGAAAGTACAGCCTTGGGAACAAAGAAGAAATACTGTATAAAAGAATACACATTACCCAAATATTTCGGCTAAACGATGCAAGAGGAGGCGGTTATACGAATTCATTGGTTCCAACTCTATGATTCCATCTTGGCTGCAAGTAACCATAACTTGTTGATACTAGTTGATGGGATATGGGTTTAGTGGAAGTGAAGGCATTCTACATCATCTGATAAAGCTACGACATGGTCAAGTATGATAACCAATAAGAGAATACCATATCTGTCTACGATTGAAAGATAGTCTCAACAAGTCTGTAAAAAAGAACGAGTGTTTTGATGGAACAAATCATCCACAGGCAGCTATCTGCTAGCTGATAATTTAGCTTTAGTGCTGTGTAGCGAAGTTGGACACACAAGAATGAAGTAAAGCATAATGTTTCACTTCTCAATACAGCAATAAATGTTCACATCATCAAATTGCGGAAACAACCAAGGTACCAGCTGCATCATGATTCTCATGAAGCTATCTCTAGTAATCAGTGTGGCAACTCAGGTAACATTGAAGACCAATGTGTAATCTTTAAGCTTAAACAAACACTAAGACTAAACTCCATCAGTTAGGAGAGGAGACAACCATATATTAAACTTGATATGTTCAAGCAAAAGTGCAAATGTAAACATCGGCAGCCAATAATTTAAAAAAATACTGTAGTAATGTACCTCATGTCATCTTGAAGGTAGTCCACCAATGCTGCTTCGACTGAAAGAACAAGATACTTGCAAGGCAGATTGTCCTTGACTAGAGAAGCCAGCTCCTCAACCTGTACATTGAACGCCATCGATTCTTTAAACATCAAATTACTTGATCCATACACTTGGAAACAATTTCGAACATATACGAAAAACATCCGACTATATAAACCACTCAAGCACACTATCATGATTTGTATATCCATCCGCTACAATTTCAAACATATACACGAAAACATTCGGCTCCGACTCCGACTCCAACCAACCCACCACACAAATCTCAAATGGACAGCAAAAAAATCATCTTAAACCACAGAATAACATACCAGAGAGGCATCCCATCATCAATACATATCGAATCGATAAATGCCCATCATCTAATTACACTCCAACAACAACAATCACCATACCACCAATCCTTTCCACAGGAAAAAAAATAATAATATAAAAAGTCATGGGTTTAATAGAGCTTCTACTACAGCAACAAAGCTGCCACATGAGCAGAAAATCACACGATTACGAGCAATCAAGATAACAACAAAAATTCGAAACTTCGAGGAAGAAACAAAAGGATAACTAGGGCAGAGAGAGGACGGACCATGGCAAACTGGGTTACGCTCATCGTCGAATTCGCCGGAGAAATCGAACGAGATTGCAAGGAGAACGGATGAGATAGGAATTTTCTTCTTTTCTGCTTTATCTGTATCTGCCAAGGTGCTCCGACCAACCCTAACCGGCTGCAGCACACACATGAGATAGGAACGAGTTACTATGAACTGAGTTAGATCGTGAGATCATAAGGAATTTTTCAGATAAATCTCTAAACATTTTACCTCATATCCTTTGAGATGTAAATATATGATTAATTAATAAAATCTATTATGTCTAAAATTTAAATAAAAATCTTATATTTTTTTATTAAATCTATCAGAATTTGGTGATTTATTCTTAAAAATCGAAAACAAAAAATCACAATAAAATATATATATAAAAAATAATCATAATTAATTCGTATAATCACAAGATAATAAATTACGTCCTTTTTTCATTTAAATTACAATATTTTTTTGGGATCGTATCATTTAAATTACAATATTTTCTTATTTATTAATTTTTTTCATAAAAAAATTAAATTAATATTATTTTATATCTCATCCTACTATCATTTCTTTTTCAGAGAATTACCAAATAGTTGTATTCATTTTCATTAATTACTAATAAATCATAGTGTAAAATTTTTATTATCAATTGGTTTATAAATTCAAATTAAGGTTTTATTTGTCCTCAAAAAATAAAAAAATATTTTATCACAATAGATTATTACAATAATCATTGCAAAGTTCTAAATTTAACCGTCATCACCAATAGCCATCATCGTCGATCGCCTCTGCCACTTTCGTTATCATTGTTGGTCGTTATTGCCATAACAAACAGTGCTCCTAACAAATGTCCGAGCAAAAAATTATTTTACCCCAAACAGACAAGTCTTCTTCTTCAATCTTCTCATTGAAACAATACCTAAACAGTATCCAAAACAATGCACATAACAAACAGTGCCATGGCCAAATATTGTTTGCGATGATTCACTAATCTTTATCGCTAACAGTGCCTCAAACATCGACGACGATGATGCACAAATCTTCTTCTTCAAACAGTGCCTCGAACAACAACGATTTTTTTTCTCCAAATTCAACGCCCCAAACACCGACGATGAAGACGACGTTTCACCAATTTGGACGTCCGTTCACCAAGTCTTCTTCGAACAGGATTTCGTACACGTTGGCCGCGAGCTCTACAATCCACCCCCACTGCCATCGGATCTCCTCTTTCATAAACTCACACCCATGTCGTCGACGGGATTGACGGATCCAAATCTCCTCTTCCATTAGACAAAACTTCCAAAAGAATAACAGATCATGAGCATGAAATCAAACATCAATTAAATAAGCATGGTGGTAAAAAAAAAGTGAATATTGTGATGATAATAGATAGCAAAAACACAGGTTTTAATTTTAAATTATATCAAGCATAATAGTAAAAAGGAAAGCGAATATTGTCGGAGAACATAAACGGAAATCAATGGCCTTTTTTCTCGAAAAAAATGATGAAATAGTAACTAAATAAAATCGATATCATTAATTGATAATAAACACAACTTACTGATAATTGACACTTTTTTTTCCTCGTTTATTTTTTTCTCACATTCATAATGATAAATTGATCATTCTTCATAAATTCAACATTCATAAAAATTACTCACTCCGTCACAACTCTTGTAACGATTTCATCCAGATCGATTTTTTATGTGTGCGTTAAATTTAGTATATTTTGATTAATATATTATGATTTTTTATGTTAATTGTGAATTTGATGTGAAAAGATAAAAGAGAATGAGAAAGGAGGTAATGAAATATAGTGAGATATTATGACTATTTTAATATAAAATTATTTTTAAATAAAAAATGAAATAAACATTATAAGATTTATAAAATGACTCAAAATAATAAATATTATTATATATAAATTATAAAATAAAAAAATATTATATCAAATTAGCAGATTGTAATATCCGCGGAACATTCTTTTCATTTTGATTGTTCCTTCCAATCTCTTTCGGTTTACTAGCATTCGCCACCTGTGTTCAATTGTTCATTTTCGGACTGTTCCTTGCTCTTTCCCTTCCCTTCAATCCAGGGTTTCCTTCTTCAATTGCCCTAAACACCATCGACAACTCTCTCGTTGATGCTCTTTTCATTCATCTTCCACCAAAGTTCCAACTGGGTCTGCTCAATTTCCCCATTTTCTGATTGCCCACATCGCCAATCCAACAAATAATGATCACCCACTTCCCAAAACACTCGGTCATCATCAAACTGTGATTCTTTTCCTATCAATTCGACCCACAACTCCTATCTGCAACCCAATGGATCAGTTCTTGTTGTTTTAGATAGATGATTATACCCTCGATTTGAAACTGCTCAAGAAAACCCTTATCCGGGGTTTTAACCGGCGACAAATTGATTCTTGAATATGGCTTCTGTGTCCAATTCAGTGATCAGTCCGTTACCAATGTCATGGGGCAACTTGCATTCCTCTAGGCTATCAGATTTTCGGGCCGGGGTGGCTAAGCGGCGAGGCGGTTTTAGAAAGGATGCTGTGTGTGCTTGTATGACACCTCCAAGTAATCTCAGAGATGGGTTTTCGTCGATCAGTTTGGAAGTAAGTGATTTGTTTTGATTGACTATGATTCATTAATCGTGTTTATCGTTCTTGAATGGAGCTGTTAGGATTGTTGTATAATTTTGGCCTCAGCAGCATCAACTTGCATACGTGGTTGTAAAAGGGCAGTCATTGTTGAATTTGTTGTAGTGTGATAACGTGGGACATTTAAATGATCTACACGATGGATTGAACAGACCTGAAAACCTGATGAATACGCTTTTTTGGCGACTTTGTTGTTGCATGATAGCTATGTGTGTGTTCTTGTGTCATGAAAGTAATATGTTAGTTGGTCCTTGTTGCCAGGATTCATCTAAACCAGTGAATTTGAGCTCATTTCAAGAGCAAGACGATGAAGCAGACGTGCTTGTTGAGTGTAGAGATATATACAAGTCATTTGGAGAAAAGCACATACTAAGAGGCATTAGCTTCAAGGTTAGGATCTAGTGATTTATATACAAGCTAGCTTGATATTTTTGATATAATTGATGTAGCCAATAAGTCAGGCGGAAGTTCGTATGTTTTTTGGTATAGATTAGACACGGGGAAGCTGTTGGAATCATTGGGCCTTCAGGCACTGGGAAATCCACTGTTCTAAAGATTATCGCTGGACTTCTTGCACCAGACAAGGTACTATAAATTAGAGTAGAGCTTTGAATGACCCTGTCGTGTATTGCTGTATCACTATATTTTTGAGGTTCTTGAACATTGTAAATATTGACAATTGAGATAAATGATGTACATCATCTTGGTTCTGCTATGTGCAGGGAGATGTTTACATTCGTGGAAGGAGGAGACAAGGGTTGGCTAGTGATGAGGAAATATCAGGCGTTCGAATTGGCTTGGTAATTGTATAAACTCTTTAACTTAGCCTTAGCCTTATGTCTGTGCTGATCAACTTCTGTCATTTGAATTGTAGGTTTTTCAGAGTGCGGCGCTGTTTGATTCCTTAACTGTACGTGAAAACGTTGGTTTTCTTCTGTAAGAATCTTTCTCGATTTCCTTACTAAATCAATGATGTACTGTTTCTTTTGCTCTTGTAAAACTGTTTTCTGACATTTCTGTCATTTTCTGCCCATTGCTTAAGATACGAGCATTCTAGCATGTCCGAGGATCAAATTGCTGAGATAGTGACAGAAACTCTGGCTGCTGTTGGACTTAAGGTCTGGATGCTATATTTTTTCCACTTTGAGAACAGGAATTCGCAATGTTGTTCTGCAAATTTTTTTAAATTCTTTTCTTATGATAATTTACCTCTTCTTTCTATAAAATGGATTAGGGCGTTGAGGATCGTTTGCCCTCTGAGTTGTCTGGGGGAATGAAGAAGCGAGTTGCCTTAGCCCGATCAATAATATTTGACACTACAAAGGATACTGTTGAGCCAGAGGTGTCTTTCGTTCATGATGACTTCAATGTTTTGCTTCATGCTTGTAACTTGTCTATTGTTTGGTGACGTTATGAATATTATGGTCTATGCAATCAATATTGTTCAACTTAACCGGAAAAAAATATCACTAACGTTGCGACTCTCCCATCTCTGCCAGTCAAGTTGTCAAATTGTTGCTACCAAGTTGAATCTTTATCTTGGGTAAACCAGTGGTTGCTTGGTTGCTTTTCAGAAACTATCGAGTGCCACCAATTTGTTGTTGCAATGAAAGGGGGTAAAAATGTGAGCAAACTCATGGTGAAGTTTCTGTTTTGAATGTTTTATTAACTTCTCGCTTATGATTTCTCTTCCACGTATCTTTAAAGTGGTCATATGGGTTTCCCCTACTTTTATTTTCTCTCTTCATTTTCCAAGAAGACGACTCTGAGTTCACAGTGTATTTGTTGGCAGGTGCTTTTGTATGATGAACCAACCGCTGGACTTGATCCGATTGCATCCACTGTAGTTGAGGATCTCATCCGTTCAGTTCATCTGAAGGGTGAAGATGCATTGGGGAAGCCCGGCAAGATTGCATCATATGTCGTTGTGACTCACCAGCATAGTACAATTAGAAGAGCAGTTGATAGGTAGTGCCTTGTTTCGAAAGATTCCTTCGTGAACACAGTCAATTCATTCTCTTCATTGATCAAAAACAATTTGTAGGTTAATCTTTCTGCATGACGGGAAGATCGTATGGGAGGGATTGACCCATGAATTCACTTCATCCTCTAATCCTATCGTCCAACAGGTAATAATTATGATATCAATCTCATAATTTGTCTTAAAATCTTTTGAGTGTCCACGTTTATGTATGAATTTCTTGGTACTGCCAGTTTGCGACAGGGAGCTTGGAAGGACCCATAAAGTATTGACACCGGAAAACAACTCCATTTTTTCCTTGAGAAAGAATGGCCAGTCGATTGCTGTTGAAGCATATCTAAACGTGGATGCCTTCAAACTTCAAAGAAAATTTTCTCTGAACTTATCAAGAGGAACCCAAACGAACAGATTCCGAAGCAGGCAATGTTTTGTGCATCCATGAGACTTACTGAAGCGTTGAACTTGTTAGCTTTGGTAATTCTTCCTTCCACCGGAGAGCCCGGCGATTTTGCTGAGGATTGTACCTAGATACCATTTTAGCGGCTGTATGGATACATGGATGCATACATGCCTGACTAGGCATAATCTGTGGGTGGAAAATATCAGAGAGGTATCGCTGTGTAAGTTGTAACTAGACTCTATTATCTTGAACGCATTTTATGTTGATATAAAGTCCCCTTCAGTGGAATTCTGCCAAATGTGTTGGCTTACAGTTTATTAAAGCTATCTCATTCAAATAAGCGTTTGTTCTATGCCCACAGCTTATCAGAAGGCTTCATTTCAAACATATGGTATCTGGATTTGTATGGATGTTGTCTCTTTCCTGTTTCAACTTCGGCCGTCGAGGCTTTATGCCCCTGTTCCCCGACTGGCGGAACAAATGCAGAATCTGTAGACCGCTTGGGAACTACTGCTTTTCAAGCTTGGGCTGGGACGGGTTACGAATGTGGTTATGCTTGGCGCTGCCAGCTGAACAGTGCTGATGCATTGACCCTATAGACTATGTTTTTTATGCATACCTACCCCGTATGTAGTGAGCTCGGGTATCGGCACGTATTCTTGAAAGACTTAGAGAAAAAATAAATAGGAGACAAAACATGTATTTGACATACACAATGAAATCAGGAATATACAGCAAAACCACCATCATTTACAACCCTATCAAGTTAGAGTCACGTCTGAAGAATAAAGATTCTTGATCGAGGTGAACAAAATAGAGCAATTAGAGTGAGGTAGAATGTCACAGCAGCACTGACACAAAGAATCCGAGCCGAAATAGGTCCGCCATCCAAACCATCTCCGGATTTGTCCCCTGGAACTGATGCAATCGCTGAGCGCATGCACTTCCCATCAGACACCTCGATACAAAGGTCTGGATTCCCAGCAAATGCCGTAGGGAACCTCCAATACCCCTGCGTCTTTGAAAGAAACCCAGAGAAACAATTATAGGACAAGTCCAAGAATGTCAGCTCCTTGAGGCTCGAGACATTATCCGAGAGAGACCCGGATAGAGCATTATGCGACAGATCCAAGACTCTTAGACTTGCCATGTTTTCTATGCCGACTGGGATCTTGCCTTGGAGAAAGTTGTTAGAAAGATTCAAATATTCTACATTAGGTAAGGAGAATAGACCTGAGGGGATCTCCCCGTGAAGCAGATTACTTGACAGGTCAATTCCAACAGGCCGAGCTAAACCATAACTAAAGCTCACTTCACCTTCTCCCGTGAGCATGACGGACACATTGATCCTGGTAGTACCTGGCGCTGAGCTATTACCAGTTGTGCTAAAAGTCGTCATTGCATTGCTGAAATCCAAACTGGTATTGAAGTTGCCATCAGGCAAATATCCCGTGAAATTGTTGCCTGAAAGATCAATGGTTCTCATAGCTGGAAATGTAAACAGCCAATCAGGTAAAGAACCACCAAACTTGTTCCCAGCAAGGGACAAGTACCGCAGATTCGACCATTTTTCCATGGCATCAGCGAGTGGCCCTGAAAGATTGTTAGAGCTGAGATCGACGACTTCCAGTGACTTCCAACCTGCTAAAGTTAATGGTATCTCCCCTGAGATCTTGTTTCCACTAAGATCAAGTATCAGAAGAGTATCCAGTGCGTCAAGCTCAGGATGAATTTCACCAGAAAGGTTGTTATTGTTGATAATCAAGGCAAGTATTTGAAAGCAAGCACCAATGTTCATAGGAATCGAACCCGTCAAAGCATTGTGAGAGAGATCTATCACTTGAAGGTAAGTCAAGTTCCCAATACCATCTGGGATCTCTCCCACCAGAGAATTGTGTGACAGAAACAATGCCAGTAAGCTCTGCAATTCCGTGATTCTGCGAGGAATTTCACCGGAGAACTGATTGTGAGACAAATCAAGGATGACAAGCCCAGTCTTATCTGTCGACTCAGCGATTTTATCAGGAAGCGGCCCAGATAACCGATTGAAGCTCAAGTTGAGAACAAGAAGCTTCTCGGAGAACACCATAGTTGGCGAAATCTGATAGCTAAGCTCATTGCTGGGCAAGTTCAGCTGAGTCAGTGCCTGAAGAGAAGATATACAAGAAGGTATTCCTCCAGCTAGAGAATTATTAGCCAAGTTCAGGATGCTAAGAGATTGCACAGAAACACCAAAACAAGGAAGACTACCAGAAATCCGGTTCGAGCTCAAGTTAAGCACCACCAATGGCTGATGAAACTCGCCGAGACACCCCGACAAATTATTCTTCGAGAGATCCAAATACTGCAAAGATTTCGAGTAAAACAAGCTCTCCGGCATCTCCCCACCAAAAGCATTCGAACCAAGATCGAGTATCTTGAGACTCTTCGAGAAATTACCAATCCAAGAGGGTAAATCCCCTCCCAGGTACTGATTCCCAGCCAAAACCAGCTCCCTCATATTCTTCAATCCCATAAATGTATCAGGAACATACCCACTAAGATCATTGTGCCCCAAATCTAATCTTTTTAGGCTCAATAACCTCCCCATACATGGTGGAACCACAGAACTAATACAATTATGTGACAAATCGAGTTCTTCAAGAAATGAAACCCTACACAAACTACTGCTGATGGAGCCAGACAAGTTCATGTGACCCAAATTGATGGAAATGACCCTACCTATTTGCCTCTCACAAACCACACCAGCCCAGTTTGAGCAGTTTGACCCGATCCAAGTTGCCAAACTCCGGGCCGGGTCGTTTAGCTGTGATTTGAACTGGAAAAGTGAAGCTTTGTCAAGTGGGTGAATCTCAATAGCAAAGACCCAACTAGGGTTTGTGAAACAAAACCAAGTGAATAGCCAAAGAAATGGCACAAAATGAAAATTTGAGCGCCTACAAGGGCAAATATGAACTACCCATTTCCCTTCCATGAAAGAAAACCCCAAAAATTCCAACCTGGTACCCAAAACAGGCAAAATTACACTAAATTTCAGGCAAAAATGTTTCTGGGTAGGTGAAAAACATGAAACCCATTTCAAGTTTGTTAATGTGAGTCCAAAAAATCAAGGGTTTTGCCCAAATGGGGTAGAGAGATGGTGAAAATAGACCAGTAATGGAGTTATCAGAGCGCTGTGGACACTGTTGAGGCTAGAAATACTAGCAGCAGGAGCAGGAACTGAATGAACAAAAGCATGAACAGACATTCTTCAGTGTTGATTGTCTCGATACTTGAAAGAGGAGAGGGTTGATAACGATTTTCATTAGGGTGCAAATGCTAATAGTAGGGAATATAATAAGGATAAAAATTCCATCTTTTTGAAAAGAAAAGGGAAAAATGAAATGAAATGAAATTCCCTTCGTTGAGGTCCAAGAGCATCTCCAATGAATTTGTTAAATGGATTATCATAATTAAATTATGTTAATTTTGGTTATTTGTTTTACTTCACTGATCTTCATTTTTCATGTTAAATTTTATCATTATTAAAACAATTGCTACATTTATCAATGAATTTGGCTATAATTATTTTTGTCACATTACTTAATTATGTTTGAATAAAAAAAAACCAAAAAATATGAGAGGAAAAATATAAAAGAAAGGGACAATACTAAAATATGGCACAACATCATTAAAGCAATATTGTCAAATTTTAATAATTTTGTATTATTTATAGTCAAATTATGAAGTTGTTCTTGCTAAATATAACTATCATCACTGGAGATACTCTAAGAAACATATATTATTTTCGTTTTTTATTTCAAATTTATAATCGAAACTTCTCTAAAAATATGTTGGATAATATTAAGATATTGAATTTTTGACATAACTAAATAAACATGATGATTTATTATTAAATTAATCTCTCAAAATTTATAAAATTAAGTGAAATTTCTTATGACAATGGTTTGTGCAATATCTCTGATCTTTTTGAGGCCATTGCTTTTAGGGGCTTTTAGCTTTGTTCTTTGAGCGTGTGTAAGTGCTGTGTTGTGTTGGTGCGTGCCTTTGTCGTTGGTGAGAGCCAATCTGCTTTTGAATTTTTTGCGTTTCATATAAGCAAGGAGCTTCTCTGCTTTTCGGCGCTTCACACTTTCACGCCATTGTCGTTTCTCTCAAAACTCAATGCTTTTTTTTTTCTTTTTTCAGATGATATCTTCTCTTTTTCTGTTTCGCCATACTCAGATTTTGTACTTCCAAATGGGACGGTGGAATGACAATGTAACGGATTCGGATCGGAGATCATATTCCTCATATTCGAATCCAAAATCTGAAATTCCTATCCAAATCCGACCCAAACTCAATTGGGTATTTATATCTTATATTCAAATCCACGGGTTCATTGGTTCGGATATCCGAATCCGAACCCGAATATATACATTTAAATATATCCAAAATTTTAAAAATAATCTTGGCCATTCATTTGTAATGTTTATACTCCTTCCGTTTTGAATTATTTACAACAGTTTGAAAAGCATATCTGTCGATGCGAAGTTCGACTCGCGTCGCGAGACGATGAAACATCATTTTTTAAAAAATTACCGTAAAATATTAATGATAATTTATGTTATATATTTCAACCTGACGCTAATGACATAATTTTCTTGTATCATTAAAACGGCAAACGAACCTCCTCAAAATGAATGTTGAATGGTGCAATGATTGAAGTATTGCATTTAATGCGAAACGGATCTGATATAATATTACTATATATGTATATATAATATATTATGTGTATTTATTTAATGTGATATAGGTATTGGGTTATCCGAGAATATTGGGTCGGATTTGA
Source organism: Drosera spatulata (assembly GCA_035668315.1). Taxonomy (NCBI): domain Eukaryota; kingdom Viridiplantae; phylum Streptophyta; class Magnoliopsida; order Caryophyllales; family Droseraceae; genus Drosera; species Drosera spatulata. The sequence continues at coordinate 4,616 of JAOVYX010010409.1, read as the reverse complement.
GACGGGTTTGCCAATACACATATCCGTGTCAAACCTGATTAAAAAAAAAAAATCGATATCCCCGAACCCAAACCCCAACCCGATCAAAATGGATATTTCTTATTTTGACTGGGTTCGGATTCGGATAAACCCATCGGCTATGGGAATTTTTGTCATTCTTATTTTTTCATCCTAATTTAATTATAATACTTTTATTTTTGGATTGTCTCAGTTTTAATAATTTTTTCACATAAAAAAATAAAACAATCATTATCTGTTATAATATACGCACTATTTTTTCTCACAACTGTTACACTAAACTCCATTATCACTAAAAAATACTCTATTTTTATCAAATTTTAAAATAATTCAACGCATTTAAAATTACATATCAGATCAAACGATTTTATTTAAATTGGGATAAAGGAAATACGATATTGAAATGAGATTACGAAACTTTACTCGCCTATGTCTAACATGGTCTTTGTGCATAGTTTTCCGAGTAACTGGCCTGCTTAATCAAAGTTTCTGCGAAAAACAAGTGTCTAGATATGAACAAGAATATTTATAATGGCTATGGTTTATGATTTATGATGATTGTTGTACACCAATGGATAGGGTTTAGCGCTAAAGAAAATGTTACTCATTCGTTATTATTGGACCCGATGATGTAAAGTCCATTGGGCCGAATTAGAGAGGCCATCGTCACAAACTGGTCTTTATAATTTTTTATTTTTTTTGATGATAAGGTGTCCGGGTCAGCTCGCGCGAATCTCAACTAATTTTCCTAACACTGATAAAACGTCCTCCCATCAATATTGGATAATTTTTTATTTTTTTTTATGATAAGGTGTCCGGGTCAGCTCGCGCGAATCTCAACTAATTCCTCGAACACTAATAAAACGTCCTTCCATCAACATTGGATAAATTTTTGATCGAAATCAACGGACGTTGTCAGAGTCCAACATAGTGGTGTGACAAATACTTTGTTTATAATTATATGATTATGTTATGGGCACCCCCACAACAAAAGGGGAAACAACATCAAATATAAAAAATCGTTAGCTTGGTTGCCACAAACATGGATGTAAACTATAATTAAACTAGGTGTGGTTTTTCTTTATTAACATCAACATAGAATCCAAAACAAAAATATGTGGTTATCATTCACAAAATGATTGTTTTCGGATTGGAAGAGAATTCCAACCATCTAGCCTCAGTTGCACATGATTGATCATTGATTCATCCATCTCAACTCCGAACCCACCCTCAATTCATCTCTATATCTACCCGAAAACAAGGCACACAAAACAGCTTGTTTGTATGGGCCTTGTAGTATCAACGCCATTTCATCTTCTTCCATGGCAAACACATCTCCTCTCACATTCCCCATCTCCTTTCCTCCAACTCTAATCATCATTAATTTCATCTCCCTTCCCATCACAGCCCTTCACCTCCTCCTCATCCTCCTCCATTCCCTCTTATAATCCTAACCCTACTCAAATCAAATCTCAAACACCCATTTGTTCAGATCTCGTCAATTCTGGTGTTTGATCGATACCCTTTTGTTGTTTTGGATCGAATCGAAGTGGGTAGTCGTTGATTTGATCATTGCCATTGGATTTTTTATTGTTGGGGGGATGGCGTCTGTGTTCTTGTACCATGTGGTGGGTGATCTGACGGTGGCGAAGCCTGAGCTGGTGGAGTTCGTGGAGACGGAGACGGTGGAATCGGCGATTCGAGCCATCGGGGATTCCACGGAGAGCGGGATTCCGGTGTGGCGACGGAGATCGATCAAGGCAATTGGGGTTGAGAATGCTGAGATGAGGCAGCAGAGGTTTTTGGGTATTTTGAATACTCTTGACATTGTTGGGTTTCTTGCGAGGGAATCGTGTTTGCAGGATCATGAGAAGGCGTTGAAGACTCCTGTTTCGGAGATTGTTGTGCCCAATAATTCGCTTCTCAGAGAGGTTGATCCTGCTACAAGGTTGGAATCTATGATTTCAGCATTGATGTTTTATTTGATTGCTCGATTTATGGGAGAATGAATGAGTATCTTGCATAATGATTCGTGATTCGATGTTGGAAAGTGATTGATTTACGTTAAAAGATATGTGAGGGATCGAATATCCATGATTGTACTTGTTTTGATCGTGGACTGCCTTTAAATCCTAAAAAGTTGCAAGACACCTTAGAATAGCTATTGAAATGCAGAAACTTTATTACTTGTGCGTGAATACTAGAATGCTATTGTGTGGCCAATCTAAAGATGGTTTATGACAGGGATATGGTCGGTGCAAACTTTTTAGCGTGCCTGTGACAATGCACGAAGAACTCGGAATCATTTGAACTCTAGATCAAAAGATTATGGATATGAAAGTCTCGGTTAACAAGTGTAGATCAAATACTTGTTATAGGGTGATGACTTCTTTGGTCTGCTGAGTTTTAACGGTTTATTATTTCCATAGGGACCTGCTTTGGGCAGTGCTCGATACTCTAGGCGGTCTTGGATCATGGATTTCCTCTATCAGTCTATGATAGCTTGAAATTGCAAATGTTAGATAACTGGTTTGTCACTGACTCACTGATGTGGTTGTCCATACATTTGTGATTTTTTCCAAGATTGATAGATGCTTTGGAGATGATGAAGCAAGGCGTGAAGCGTCTCCTCGTACCCAAAAGTGTGCAGTGGAAAGGCGTGAGCAAGAAATTCTCAATCCTTTACAATGGTAAGTGGTTAAAGAACATCAATGCCGGAAACCAAGTCAATGGCGTCCCCAGCTCCAGTCAGCCTTCCTCATCCGCACCCACCCGCAAGTTTTGTTGTCTCTCTCGAGAGGATGTCATCCGTTTTCTCATCGGTTGCCTCGGAGCATTAGCTCCCATTCCTCTATCTCCTATCTCCTCCCTTGGTGCCATCAACCAAGATTACTCTATTGTGGAAGCATCTGTGCCAGCAGTGGAAGCCATTCGAAACCTGCCTCATGACCCTAGCGCGATAGCAGTGGTGGAGCCTACTCCAGACTGTGAGTACAGGATCATTGGAGAGATATCGGCTTGTAAACTATGGAGATGTGATTACATCTCCGCTGCATATGCCCTGTTTAATCTCTCAGCAGGACAGTTCGTGATGGGGGTCGATGATAATGCTGCTAACAGATCAGATCCCGAGGATGAGGTCAATTCAGCTGCTGGAAATGATACCTTTGCGAGTAATGGAGTTAGTTCTACGAAGTCGAGAAGGTTCAGCAGCAGGAGCATTGGGTTCATGGGAAGCTCTCTTGTCCCTAATCGCAGATCCCACAGAACCGTTTATCGCGGCAGGAGTGCACCCTTGACGTGCAAGGTTACAAGCTCATTGGCAGCCGTCATGGCTCAGATGCTATCTCACCGAGCTACCCATGTCTGGGTCACGGGGCAAGCTGACGATGACATCTTGGTCGGGGTGGTTGGCTATGCTGATATACTACATGCTGTGACGAGGCAGCCTCTATCCATCTCATTCCCGACATAAACTTGTCATGACATCCGAGATAATCTTGGCCAGATCATCGGCCAAGTGAACTCCGAACATTACGAGTGTAAACCTCATCGACCGTGTTATGCAGTCGATGGTGCCAAGAAATGTAGCTATCCTAAGGTTTTTTTTTTGCATGGTATTGTATCATTATTGAGATGAAGTCAAATTGGTCCCTTTCGTTGCAGATTGTGAATCATAATATGTGCAAAAAAAAAAAAAAAATGGTCCCTTTGCTTTCATCGCAGTGTGGTCCTCAAAGGCTCAAACCCTTGTTGAATCGACGGCCAAGAACCAAAGGAGAATTGCATTGGTCCAAATTGATCCTCACTTGCGATCAATCAAAGATATCGTTTACCTAAGTAATTTTGCAAGTTGTCCCACACAAATCGCCCGTGTCTATTCAATCCGTGTAATGTGTGGCTCTACACTTTTGTCACGAGGTTAAGATCTTACGAGTTTGATGGATTCGTGCACTGAGAAATAGTTAAGATCTTATAAGTTTGATGGATGTCGTGTACCAAGATGTTCCTCGTGTCTGGAATCATATCTCGCAAGGTTGGAGGACTTGTATGTTTGATTCTTTACGTGTCTTCGGAATCAATCAACTTAATGTCGTGCCCAACAAAATTAGAATGAGAAAGAGGTGCTCGGAATCATGATCGTGTTTAATGGGATCGGAAATCATTGATGACTAGTAAATCATAATCTCACAAATTACAATGAGTAGAACTTAATCGTGTAAGAACGCACCTACGAAATCTAGCAATTCAAGGATCCAAAAGCACTTTTGAGTTTTTTTTTTTTTCTTTTTGGTGACTAGGGTGTCCGGGCCAGCTCGCGCGCACCTCGACTAATCCCCCGGACACTGACAAGACGCCCCCCCACCAGTCATCAATATCGGGTAAAGCTTTGACCGAAGTCAACGGACGTGACCAACATGGATTTTGAAACTAGTGGGATTCGAACCCAAGACCTTCAAGATCAGAGGGACATCAAGGATACCACAGCTAGCAACCATGACGGATTGTTTAGGAAGAGCAGAATATGAGTCATTCAACCCTTGAAGGAAATCCATAAGATGATCAGTATCAAAAAGAAAAAGTTTGGATGGTTCTTT
>JAOVYX010010398.1:0-33859 GCA_035668315.1 Drosera spatulata | reverse complement strand
TCCTTAACCCTATACACGAACTTCAAAACCTTATATTCATCATCCAAATATCGATAAATAAAATGTAACAAATAATCCAAAGATTAATTACGCAACCACTTCTCTCTTATATATCTTTGATATATTTGTAATTTTGTTTCACTAAATTAATGAAAACTTTTCCCTTGAAATTCATTCATATGCAAACAACATTTTTAACTTGTACCTAACTTAATTTTGTGTATTGAGTTCCAAGTTGAATATGTAACATGATTATTTTGAACGTTAATAACATTAATTAAATTTTATTGAAAATCTGCGACGAATTCCGTCGCTGCAATGTAATTACTAAAAATAATTTAAACGTTAAAACCCTAAACCTAAACCTAACCCCTAACCGTTAACCCTTATTCATAAATTTTTAAAAGTTCTTTGCGACGGATCCGACGTAGTTTTTCTTTTTTTCCAACACTTAGAAAAATTTTGGGTGTAAAGTTTCAATGTAGCCTGTTCTGCGATGGAATCCGTCGCATATTGGTTTTCTATATGCGACGCCCCCGTCGCAGAATCTTAATGCGCTGTTAATTTTTTTCATAATTTTTTTTCATTTTGTTTCGACGGCAGCCGTCGCATTCGTGTTTTAGTTTTGCGACGGCCGTTGACTTTCCGTCGTAAATTTCTTTCCATTAATTTTATTTTTCTTATATTACGTTTTGTGACGGATCCGTCGCAGAATTTTTAGTTTTGCGACGGATAATATCCATCGCATTTTTCTCCCGTCGTAAAATCAAGTTTTTCTTGTAGTGTGTCAGATGTAGATAATATGCTTGTAGAAGTTAGTGATAAACAAAATCGCTCTAAAAAAATCCACCAACACAATAGAGGTTCAAATTCAAGGATAGAAAAAGTGGAGATCAACAAAATACAAACTACTTGGATAACATCTTCAGGTCAGAAGAGTTAAATAGGACAACCGAATAGACTTTATGTACTACAGAATGCACTCGGTCAGAAAACCAGAAGGGTTGGTTCAGAGTGAATGTCAGTTGTTCTACAGTTGGCAAGACAGAGCAACAAAGTTTAGAACATGACAAACTTCTGCATGCCATGATAGAGTCTTACATAGTGAATATCTCAAGTCCTTTTCAAACGACGTTGGAAGCTTTTTTGGACAGTTTCTGATTCAACGAAGAGTTGAAATTATTTCAAAGGATAAGATGGACAATGACTATTAAATGAGCATTGTCTATAAATAAGGGATGATAATCGAACTTGAAGATTTTGTTGAACTGAACGAAAATCCTCTAAGCACAAACTCTGCTGTGAAAAAGACCAAGACATATGAAAGTTAGTACTATAATAGAATATCAGAAGGTCACAAACACTTAAAGAAGGGGTATGTTTAAGGCTAACTGATCCAAGAGAGGAATCGAGAGAGTTAGAAGGAACCTTTTCAAGGAAGATATTCAGTATTGAAGACTGCACTAATTGTGTATTCTGTAAAAAGGTTAAGAGTGATCCAAAAATTCCCTCATATAGTGGAATACCTCTTAGTTTGGTTAGTCAAGTAGAGTTGGATTAGTGATAAGTCACTTTCCTTCTCATCGTGAGGTCAAGGATTCGACACTTGATGCTATCAGAAAACAGTCTTTCTATATAAAAATAAGAATGAGATCTACATACATTATCTTATTTTATAGGGATGCCCTCTCCACACCCGTCACTTGATGGGATTATGTGAGTACGTCCCTTTTTTTTCTTTTCGCTTGGTTTAGCTACACTGACCATCAAAAAAAGAATAGACTTATGCTTTACTATTCGATTGAACTCTATTGTAAGAATCGTTATAAATCTCTGTGCATCTCACTTTCATGTCTTGCTTTCATATTGTTAAAGCTGCTGAGTAACTTAGGTTTAAACCCACTTTAAAATTCCGCAGAGTCAAGAGACAACAAATCTCCTTGTATCAGTAGAGTAAGCACGTAAATGATATCAGTAGAGCTGATTGAACAATAATAACACAGTAAAAAAAAACTTAATTTAAACCGTAGCCTTGTTGCAGTGTGTGCATTCAATGTACTCGATTATGTTGCAAAATTACACTGTTTTTAACAATGCAAAAAAAAAAAATTCAACTTTAATACTATCTGTAATTGCCACGGCCACCGTTGTCGTTATCATCAACGATGAACATATTATTTGCAGCCGTGTACGTGATTAAGGAAACCTAGCACAAGAAGTATTGTGTTAAACACTATGCACAAAACCGATAAGAACATGTAGCGAATACTATAGTGGGAATGACACTATGTTAAACAGTCCACCCTTGTTTCGACAATTGAGTAAGGATTTGGTAATGGTGTGAAGTGGGGGATTAATGGTGCGAATGCAATGGTGAGTACTGTGAAGAAGGGGAAGCCGAGGCGGTGGTGTTTGGGGGTGATAAAGAAGGGCGCGACGGAGGAGAAGATGGTGGGGATAATACATGGCTTGATGGTGTAGGATAATGTGGTGGAGTTTGACCTGGTGAGGAAAAGATTTGGGTTCAGTAAGAATTTAGGAGGGAAGGAGACAAGTTGTGCATACATGGCATAAACTATTACATGGGATTAATGATCCTTTCCAACAATCTATCGAGACAATTAGACAACCTCCACTTGGATAATTGGTCAAAAATTTCCACATAATCCGAGATGGATCCGAGACATTGATGAAATTAGTTTCATGCACCTCATGCTCATATGCTGAACATGGAAAGTGCTAAAGACATTCCTTTTGACACTTTCTTATTGAAAACTCTCTATTCTATAGGTTGCCTCCCTTGTAATAGCTAATTTTGGGATCGGTAATGCAGTTTTGATTTCCATCAAATGTTTAAGAGAATATCCAAGAAAAATGTCCGAAAAACTGTCCGTAGTATTTCTCTACTGCACACAACATTATACTCAACAAGATCATGCTGCACCTCTACATTAGCATTGCCGTGGCGAAGTGAAGATAACACCATACATGTAAAACGTGTAGTTCAAACGAGCAAGGAAACAACAGAAAAAGTGAAACACTTCAAAAACAGAAACCCCAAAAACTCGTGTACGGTAAGCAATTAATCGACCCTGCTGCTTCCCAAGACAAGAAATCCATGCAAATGGTGGTTATATTGAGTCAAAAGGACTAAACCACGTACTCTGGATTCACAGTTAAACTTCCCATGGAAAAGAATCCAACAAGTGTAAGGTCTTCGGTTCCATGTAAAACAGGTGAAGAGTTTTCCTAGGAGACCGGAAAACATCCCAAATGGCACCAAACAATGAGCAATAACTCACCCTTTTTTTGGTCTACGTCATTCACCGAACACTCAACAGATGTATTTTATGATAGAATGTTCTTCCGTTTCAAAAGAATATACAAGATATCTACCATCTTATTTTATTTAGAGGATAGATTATATTTATTGTATTATGGAATGATATCACTATGACGAGATTGAACTCTATCAGTAAAGAATCAGAAAATGGGGACATCTAATATGTGTCATCCTATATATGTTTTACACATGCATGGGATTTGGATTTGCATTAAAGCTTCTTTAATTTTAAACCTATATTTTTATAACGGACACATTAATTAATCTGCTTTCTTTGGTTGTAATTAAGAAGACCCATAATACAGTGTATGTAATGATCGTGCAGTGTTAGCACTTATCTTACACTGACGATCATCTCGATTCCTTCGACAAAACCATCCTAGCTAACATTAGCGATCAACATATATTCATATATATATATATGCTAGGCATAAACTATTATTCTGTTCGTGTCTGCACTCTCGCGTCGTGTCATATGGTGAGGAGTCAACCAACAGATACGTACTTGCGTCAACCAAAAAAAGAAACTAACAATGTTGGCCTTCCATGTTTATGTTTCCAAATAAAAAAGCCAACAAAAAATGGGAACGAAATTTATGTTCTTTCCAAGTAATCTATCATGTGCCCTATAAATAACACAACAAGATACAGAGAGAAAGAGAGAAGGCTCCCCAAACTCAGGAAGCAACTTAACTATCTTGCATTGAAAATAAAAGGAAAAAAAGTTTTGATTGATTTTGTTCTCTCATTTCATCGAGGACTTTTATAGTCTGTGGGATATCTGTGTGGTTGTTTTTGTTTTCCTCTTTTCACTCTTGAATCAAATATCTTGTGTTTCTTGACTTTTTTTTTTTTTTTTTCATCTCTGTCTCTCTTGCTCGTAGATTTCTTCAGGTGGTTTCTTTTTCATTTTAATTGAATTTAATTTTCGTTTGATCGAAAAAGAAAGTGAGGTGAAGGGAGGAAGAAAGTGATCAATCAAGGGTTGATTAAGGGTAAATGGGAGACATGGAGGCACAGACACGAGACGGGGCCTCTATTTTCAAGAAGGCTAATCGTCCTGTTACATTGAAGGTATGTATGAATTTGGTTTTTGTTTTTGTGCAGATTTTGTTCCTTGAATGATATCAATGAACTATTTGATTTTAATTTCTTTGTTTCATCAAAAGGTACCTTTTGATCCATAGGTAATGAATGCGGTTAGAGATTGACCTTGCATGGTGTGTTTTTCTTGGTCATGATTCATGTGTTCGTAACTTTGCATGCATTACTTTAAAAACGATATATAGAGCATGTGACCCCTCTTAGATTGCCATTATATTTGCATAAGATTAAGTGCTTGTAGAGTACGAAATGGGCCGTTACTTCCTTATTCATTTCTTGATTGATGTTGTGTGGCGAGGTCTACACACTGTGTGCTACACAAATGTACTGTTGATGATATACAATTATATATTTAACGTTCAAATCTTGATAAACACAATTGGATATATGCTTTTCTTTACGATTAAGATCAACTGAAATGTTGCTTTATGAGGCAATACGTGTATTGTATATCCATGCCACCTCGATACATTGGCAAGTGGTCTTTCACACCGAAAGCGAGGAAGTAATTGAAATGTCTGTAAAGCCCGTAAGGAAGGTGTCCTAAGCAAGTACTAGTATATATCTGGAATTAATCTCATCAAATCTGTTTCCAGGAAAACACTGCACCCAATCCAATTTGCTAATCTGCTGTAATGTTTCTTGAATCCTTTCGCCTAATGCGTGTACTTCTATTCATATGTTCCCACATTCTACGTATATGTTTACCCCTTTAAATGAACATACGCCTACATCTTGTTATTTGAATGTATTTATGCTTCTCTTTAGGCTAACGGCTAACTCAATTCCAAGCTTTCCACTGAACATTCATAAAGAGTTAGCAGTTACAGGATCTTCTGAATCTCTTGTACTCCGCATACTGAATCTGCATACTCGAGCGATGATTCTTAGGAACCTTTAAGTTCATGCCTCTGAACAGCCATCTGCATTGTTAGGGGAAATAGTCTATTTCTTGCTGCAACAGAATAATTTGCATACGTTTCGTCTTTTGCATACCTTGTCCATGCCAAGAACACCTTATTAGAACCACTTCAATCTCCCTTTGATTAGATAAAACGGATCTTTGCAAGTACATATTGATACTCATAATTTAATTTGTCTTGCACTAAAAATGATCCAACATTTTCCAGTTTGAAGATGTTGTTTACAAGATCAAGGCACGGAAAAGTGGTCCATTTAACAACGATAGAACAACACAGAAAAAGTGATCCTCAAAGGGGTTTCTGGCATTGTGAAACCAGGAGAGATGCCGGCCATGTTAGGTCCCTCGGGCAGCGGCAAGACGACCCTCCTCACCGCCCTAGGCAGCCGTCTGGGTGGTCGCTTAGGCGGTAGCATCACCTACAATGGGAAACCATTCTCGAATGAGATCAAACGAAACATGGGTTTTGTGACCCAGGACGACGTCCTATACCAGCATTTGACAGTGACCGAGACTCTCGTATACGCCGCCTTGCTTAGACTTCCTAATAGTTTTTCGAAGGAGCAGAAGATAATGCAAGCTGAGGATGTGATAGCTGAGCTCGGGTTAACCAACTGCAAGAACAGCATCATAGGGGGCCCGCACTTGAGGGGCATTTCGAGGGGAGAGAGGAAGAGGGTCAGCATTGGACAGGAGATGTTGATAAATCCTAGCCTATTGTTCTTGGATGAGCCAACCTCACGACTTGATTCTACAACGGCTCAGAGGATTGTATCGACGCTGTCTGAGCTTGTGAAAGGAGAAAGGACAATCGTGATGACGATACATCAGCCTTCGAGTAGGCTGTTTTACATGTTCAATAAGGTGCTGCTGTTGTCAGATGGAAATCCGCTTTATTTTGGTCAAGGATAAGCTGTTATGGAGTACTTTGCAAGCGGTGGTTATGTACCTTCGATCGCGATGAACCCCGCTGACTTCCTTCTTGATCTTGCCAACGGTACGTGTTGAGTGCACGACTAACTCTGCTAATTAAGCCTAACCTTGTGCAAGAAGGCACAAGAATACAAGCTGTATCTGCTCTTTCACGTCGTCCTCATAGTCGGTTTGGGAAAACTAAACTTCTTTTTTGTGATATGTTCTGATATCTAGGTGTTTCGCCGGATGATTCAACAGATGATCAGGCTACCATGAAACAGGACCTGGTCACGCTATACAACACCAAGCTAGCTGCTCAAAGTGAAGTCCGAAATCAAGGAAAATGACAGCACCATTCAAGACATACCGGTCGACAGAAAGGTTGGGAAGTGGGCAACAACTTGGTTCCAACAGTTCTCTGTTTTGCTAAGCAGAGGCCTAAAGGAAAGGAGACATGAATCCTTTGATGCCCTCAAGATAATACAAGTTTTGGTAGTAGCTGTTCTTTCTGGTTTATTGTGGTAGCGATTGGATATTTCTCATCTTCAAGACCAGGTAATGAACTGAAAACGAAAGCGAGAATCACAAACTATGCCTAGAGTAGGATCATAATGCGTAAATCCAAAAATAATAAGCATCAACTCACCAAATATTGTTACCATCGGCATTTTACATCTTAAAGTTTTGTCTTATAAAACAAGAACGGAACATCATAACAGAAATCATATGAAACAGAGTCCTGATCAGTATAACATATACATATCTTCTCATCTAATATTGTCGGCTTTTCTATGCATGTCGGCCTCCTCTTCTTTTACTCAGGATTCTGGGGCTTTTTTCCATTATTCCAGGCCATCTTCACATTCCCACCGGAGCGAATGATGCTTGAGAAAGAGAGATCATCCGGAATGTACAGCCGTTCTACCCACTGTATTCATCACCTTGTGCTAGTTGCACAAGTTCTCGGTCTAGCCCTCGACGCCTTAGTCATGGACCAGAAATCGGCCACAGTCCTCGGATCGGTCCTCATGCTCTCGTTCCTCCTAGCCGGTGGCTTCTACGTGCATCATGTCCCAGCTTTCATAGCATGGATCAAGTACTTATCAATCAGTCAATACACTTATAAGCTGTTATTGGGATCACAGTATCAGCCAGGAGAGACTTATTCCTGTGAACCAAATAAGACGTGCTTGGTCGAGGATTTTCCCTCAGTCGCGACGGTTGGACTAAGGGGGCAGCTCATGGCGGCTATAGCGTTGATCATCATGCTTGTTGGGTATCCGATAATAGCTTACATTGCACTTATGCGCATCGGGGTAAGACCCAAGTAGGCAGCTATGATAACAACAAGTAGAATGTACTTAAGGACATTCCGTTATGAGTTTTTTTATGAGGAATGTATCTGTGGCGGAATAGGACCGATTAAGTTCATCTTGTACAAGTGGTTGTCGTCATCAGGAGAAAAACGACCTCAACATACCAAATCCAAGCTATAACTATAATTTGCTGCTAGGTAATTTGCTGCTAGATAATTTGCATGTTTATATGCAGGAAAATATACTCAGCAAGTCACATTTTATGAGGTCGATGGCCTAGACTAGACACTGTTTTCTGGGTCCAAAGAATGGAACCCAACAAGCTGAAATTATTTGTATTCTATTCTATTTGTGGTATCTTTGAAGCTAATTTGAAATATTGAATGTTTGACACATGACTATGAGTCCATGACTGCTGGACCCAGCGACCGACTCTTGAATATCATTTTCCAAATATGCTTTCTGCTAAAATAATGGATACCAAGCTGTTAGGCATAACAATGTAAAGCAGTGAAAATAATTATGCGATTGGGAATTCGTTAACAAAAAAAAAAAAAAACACGCAATGCAACGACTCATATAATTACTCCAACTAGTGCAAGGTCTACTAGTGCAACGTGTATAAAAAAAGATGTAGAGAATCTTATCCTCACTACGATAAAATTGAGATCTCATTTTATGATATCCTTTATAAGTATCGAATCTTCGATCACAGGACTAAAGGAAAAATTATACCAATGGGCCAACAGTTCTAGACCATAATATAATACAATTAATAATTTTTTTTTAAAAAAAAAGAAAGAAAAAACTCCCTTCATTCCATAAAAAATATAATGTTGTATCGTCATTGTATTATTGAACACGCATTTTGAAGAGTTTTATTATTCGTCTTAAAGAAGTAAGAAAATCACGTCACTGATTCAGGGTTGAAGTACATAACTTAAATTATCATTACTCTTTTATGATAATTTTGCATAAAACGATATTTGATTGTCCCGTAAATGATTCGTAATTTGAATAACTTTATCGTTGATGTAAGATAATATTGTATTTTTTATGGATATAACTAACTGAACCTGCAATCAAAATTAACAACTTTTTGAAAATATCTCTGATACAAGGTGAAGGAAAAGAAGGGAAATTCCTATGCCTAGAAACTTCTATGCCTCTTCAAGGTATTGTTTAGCCACAATGGAAAACTGGGATTCCACCACAACAAAACAACAAGAAATGCCGACTGCATCCAAATAATCTCTATTAACTTTGCCTCCCCAAAATAAGAGCAACCACAAAGGTGGTATGCTAAAATGGCTCTCTAAACTCTATTAGGAAATCGATTTGTTTGACCATATTTTTGAATTAGTTTCAATCGTCGAATTGGGAAGATTTTGAACTCGTTGGAAACTACGTTTTAAGTAGATGATCGTAATACGTTAAAGTTCTCAAAATCGATTTCGGATGAATAAGAAATTAACACCCAAAGTTACTCATGTGAGGAGGATATTCATGTGGTGTAAGATGGAAACTCACATTGGAATTCATATTTGGGATAATGTACCTTATAAGTATGGTGTTGGCAAATGGGTTTGATGCTCCAAGGGGTACCCAATTTTGTGTGAGGGAGAAAACCTAAATGAGGCACAAACATATACGCACGCGTGCCAGCTTGGCTCGATTCGATCAGTCGCGTGCGAAGGTGTAATAAAATATTATATTTGTTTATAAAGTTTTGGACTTTATGTGATGCTTATTCGTGGGTTCTGTTTCTAAATGTTGGTGGCGGTTGTCCAGTTAGCATGACAATTGAGCTTGTCGTCCAATGACTGTGCGACACGTGTCGCTATTGTCCCCTCCCGTTTGCCTATACTGCTTTCCAAAAACACTTTTCATTCTCCTCTTCTGCGATTTCTTTCTTCCCTCTTATGTTCTGCACTTTCCAGAAACACATCAAACACTAGCGTCGTTACATTCTCGAGTCGATAGAGTTGGAGGCACTCATCGGTACGTGGTTCCTCTAGTTGTAGTGCTGCGTTCGCAGAGACGAAGTTGTTGTATCTTGGGAGGCGATCGTCGCAGATCCATGAGCACTAGTTGTGGGCGATAACGTCTTGTAACGCTTCGATTTTCCGTTAGTTATTAATAATAAATATGACGTCACTGTCGTCGGGCGCAACGTCTCACCTAGGAAAAAACTATACATCCTAACTTAATCATAAGAATTAAGTTAAGTTCATTTATACATCATTAGTTTAGAAACTTTTGATGCACTGAATCATATCTCAAAATATCATTTTCGCTGCGGAATTTTACATCTCTTTCTAGAATCAGATTATTTTTGACATATAAGTTACATGTAGCATCAAAATTTAGATCACAGTTCTCTTCAAGTCTTGCTCCTGAAAAAAAAAAAGATGAAAGACACAGAAAAATAGTTATCGTGAGTTATAGGAGCTCAATAACGTGTCGCCCTCTTTACAGGGCTTACACAAGAGAAGAAGGTAAGAAAAGAAAAAGGGAATGATCACTTGCATCCTTTGTTCCGGCACTCTGGAACTATCATACCAATCTGACATTCACATTTATCATCACAAGCATATAAGTGATTCGTCCTAGTCATATAAACACATTTAACATCACGTAATAACGCTCGAAACCACACGTCAATCGACACTCCAAACATCATCAACGTCATTTACTACCGTCATATCATTTTTGGAATGACAGTCAAGATTTCCATATCAAATAAATTGAGACAATGACACTGTGACACGACAGTCCTCAATCCAAGTCTGATGCGCTGCTGGACTCAGCAGTTCAATCAAGACTTTGTTATACTTACCGTCATATCAATCACACAGAGACGACAGATAATAAATACCCTCAATGTTATAATTGTGTCCTTCGTGAAACTTATTTAATTTCATAAGTAAGCTCTCTTCAACTTTAGCAAAAGGGACATCTGCGAAAGGGGATCAGTCAAACCGGAGCCCAGGGCCTCCTGCAGTGAGATACCCTCATACCAAAATGACCTCACAAGGTCGATGAAAAAATGTGACCACCAAGTCACTGTATAACACATGCGACAAACACAACGCTCTTCGTGTTTTATACCACGGAGTTATCCCACCAATTATGGATTTACAATCCTTTTATTCACTCATCCCCTTTACACCAGCAAATAAGGCGTAACACAAACACACAAATCATCTGATCACGGCACACAGCAAGTGATAAACAATAAGGTATGTCAGAACATATTTTGTGTCAAATATAATTAGTGACTATGACCAATATTCCAACGCATCTTATTATACTCACGGTATAATAATAGACATCGCCACATACAATAAATCTAAACGTTATCTTTTACCATAGTTTTTCACATACACACGTTCAATCTCGTCCGTAAGTGACAACGAACAACGTCTTTAAGTTCTATAATATAATAAGATATGCGTGTTAAGACACACCCTTGTGAATGATCGCTCATGCTACGGAGTCAAGCATATTTATTCGTACTTCTTGAAAAACTGTCATAGTAATAATATGTTGTGATGTCAAACTTTGAGAAAAGTCTTTGATATTTATTTTGATAGTTTATGATGATGATTTTATGTATTTTTATCATCATTAGAAGTGTTTGTGAATATTTGGAGTTGTTTCGAGGATAAAACGGTTGATTTTCGGATTCTGTGCAACATGATCGTTCGACACGTTTAAATCTATAACTTCTCGTATACAGTTTCAAAAATTATTTCGTAAAATTTTATATAAACTAGACTCTATAATCTTTCCATAGAATTAGATTTTTCATCATGAAACCTTACCAATAATGATAGTTTATTTTTCAAGTTTATATTTTCTACTGGATCAGATAGTTTGACATTTTTTCACTAATCAGTGCATAAATTCTAGCATACAACTCCAAATTTAAAAACTTTTGAAAATTAGACTTCAAGGACTTTCTATTGATACAAAGTTCATTTTCTAACTTTTTCTTTATAATTTCAGATCAAGTCACAAAGTGATCCCTGTAACCAGTTTTTACAGATTAATATACCCGTACGTTTTAATTTATATCTTGAGATTCACAACTTCAAATCATGAACTATCAATTTTATCAAAAACTAGACATGTGGGGTTTCAACATATATAAAAATCAGAATTTATTACAAGGTTTATGATTTTTCACGAAATTTTTAAACATAAAGTTCACCTCTTCTTATTAATGATAAAGAATCCTCGTCGCCTTCTAACCTTGGCTTATCCTCTTCTCGTCAAACTCTTCTTCTTTTCTTCTCTTTTTTATCTCTTGTCTTGCATAATAAGGAGTGTTTTTATGTTTGTAAGAAGTTTTCAAACAGAAAAGAACTTGTATTTATAGGAAACTAAATCAATTAAAATAGTTTAAGTGGATAATTAGTGAATATTTAGTGGATAGTTAATTTAATTTAGGTGGAGTAGAAATTGACATAAAGAAAAATAACTGCCAAAATTAGGTTTAGGTAATTTTCATATAAATACGATATTTTCGTATTAAGATCGTATATCCCCGTATTTACGTATCAGGGTTGTATTTCATTCATATTTTGCATTCTTCTTTATTTTATCGTAAAAAAAAATCTTTTAACCCCGTAAAATAAATTATTCACGTTAATTCTCATGAAACTAAATTTTACGACAATTTTTCGCCTCCTTACCATATTTTTGTCATGATTTTTTACAAACGAATTTTATAACCTCATTGTATAAATTACGACGTTCAGCAATATATTGTTTTTGTTATTATTTGAAAAAATAAATTATCTCAAATTTTTTTCGGGTCTTACACGTCTTAAGGACAAAAGGTTGACCCTTGCCTCGACTTCATCGACATATACTCTTCTGGTTTGTTAAGTGCATTCTGTCATTCATTTTCAGTTTCTGATTTCGATTTTTGTATTACCTATTAACAATCTTAAGACGTTATTAGTACAGGAACATTCTGATTATTATCTACTGTTTGATTATTAGTCTATAAACCCGATTACTTTGCTTTGCATTGTCTACGGGTTTGATTACTGGGTCTACAAACAGATAACAACGCCCTCCTACGGTTCGATTACTGAGTCTAGAAATCCGATTTCTTTGCCTCGCTTAGCCAATGGATTTGGTTGCTAACTCTACGAACCTATTATATTACCAAGAAGGACTGTTTATCTTACTTCGTTGTTCTTTTGACATACTGTTTTGTACACACAACTGATCATATTCTTTGCTGTGTATACATAAAGAAATGGCATCAAGCAGTGCAACAATTACTCCAGTTGCTCCGACTCCCTTGGAGAAACCAGAGAAGTTCACATGCGTGGACTTCAAATGATGGCAGCAGAAAATGCTATTCTATCTGACTTGTATAAGTCTGGCCAAATTCCTCATTGAGGACTTTAAGAACTATCTCAAGCATAAGCGCAAGGAGATAAAGCTTGAAGACCTCATCGTCTGATTGAGGATTGAGGAGGACAATCGTCAATCTGAGAAGAGGACGGGAAAACAACCAATAGAGACTAAAGCGAACGTGATGGATTTGAGCAAGAAGCGAAAACGCCCCAATAATGACCAAAAAAGGGGAGATTCGGCCAAGAAGAAGTTCAATAGAACATGTTTCAACTGCAGAAAGCCGAATCATGGAGCAAGTGATTATCGTCAACCAAAGAAGGACAACAATCAACACAAGCGGAATATGCCAACATGATGGAAGACGAAAAGGTGCCAATCGATCTCTCAAACCTTTCCCTAATTGCTGTCGTTTTCGAAGCTAACATGGTAGACAATCCAAGAGAGTGGTGGGTGGACACTGGAGCCACTCGCCACCTTTGTGCCGATAAGAAGATGTTTTCATCATATGTTCCTGTCACTGAACGAGATCTTTACATGGGAAATTCTTCTACGTCATCAGTAGCAGGTATTGGCAAGGTCGTATTGAAGATGACCTCAAACAAGGAACTGACTCTCATGGATGTGCTACATGAACCAGACATGAGGAAGAATCTAGTTTCTAGTCCCCTTTTGTCTAAGGCTGGATTTAGGCTTGTGTTTGAAGCTAATAAGTTTATACTGTTTAAGGTTGGCATGTATGTAGGCAGAAGGTATTTAGATAATGGCCTATTCAAGATGAGTATAATACCTGTAAATCGTGACTTTGATATGAATAAAGACAAGTCTTCTGCTTACTTGATTGAGTATTCTAATTTATGGCATGTTAGATTAGGACATGTGAATTATAACATTTTGAAAAGGCTAATGAATTTGGACCTTTTGTCTTCCTTTGAAGTTAACATACATAAATGTGAAATATGTGTTGAACCAAAAATGACTAAGGCTCCTTTTCCTAAGGTGGAAAGAAGTGCTTCACCTCTAGAATTAATTCACTAGAAGAGGCAAAGGGACAATTGACGGGTTGAAAACACAACTTACTAGTGAGTTCTATATGAAGAATCTCGACCGAACAAAGACGATCTTGGGCATGGAGATTGATCGAGATAGGAAGCATGGGGTCTTAACCTTGAGTCAGAAGAAGTATATTGAGAAGGTTTTAGATTGATTTGGCATGAAAAATACTAAACCCGTTTCTACTCCCTTGGCAGCGCACTTCAGCTCTCACTGAAGACTAAGGACGCGGAGAAGAGCATGGCCTCAGTGCCTTCTGCGAGTGCAGTTGGTTCCCTTATATATGCCATGGTATACACTCGACCCGATCTTTCACAGGCAGTGTAAATAGTTAGTCGTTATATGAGCAGACCTAGTAGAGGTCACTGGTAAGCAGTGAAGTGGATCCTTAGGTATCTTTAGGGTTCATCGGGATTGAGCTTTGTCTATGATACAAGGCGAGGTGGAGGCAGCGATAATGTTCAGGGATTCTCAGATTCAAACTATGCTAGAGATTTGGATCATCAGATGTCATTGACTGGATGCGTATTTACTTTTTGTAGTGGACCAGTTTCTTAGAAGACAACTTTATAGGATACTGTGGCATTGAGCACTATAGAGACGGAGTTCATGGATGTTGCATCAGCTATGAAGGAAGCAATTTAGTTAAGGAATTTGGCTTCAGACTTGGGTGTGAAGCAAGATAGTACAGTGGTTCATTGTGACAGTTCATCAGCCATTCACTTGACCCGTGAGAAGATGCATCATGAGAGAATTAAGCACATTGACATCCGTTATTACTTTGTACGGGACGTTAAGGATGTCAAGGTGATCAAGATTATAAATGCAGAGAATTCAGCGGATATGTTGACGAAACCAATTCTTGTGTCAAAGTTTCATCATTGCCTGAAATTCTTAAGAGTAGAGGGTGGCTAGGGTTTCCTAAAGGCTAAGTGGAGGTTTCTCGACGACAATGAAGATTCTGATGAGATTTTTGATGAAGAATTTAAGTCAAGGTGAAGATTTGTGGACGGTGCCTCAAATTGAGGAACACACTTTTTGCTTTGTCTGCATGGTCCTCCCATGTTTTCGTGGTCCTTTCGCCTTGTGTCCGTGTATACATGGAGCAAGTACATCTTGTTTGTTGCCTATATAATAGGCTAACAAGTTTGTGACAAGAGCAAGGGGAGCAGAACATTATAGCAGTAGAGCAAAGCATCTAAACAAAGAGGTTTGAGAGTCATTATAACATCTTTGTTTTTTTGGTTAAACACATTAAGAGTTAGTTTAGAGAGATTTGTATTAGAAGGGGTGTATTTGTATCTCTCGTGGTGGAGCTCTTGATGTTCGAGTATACCTCTTTTATATCTCCTCGTTTGACTAGTAGATTTCTTTGTCGTCGACGACCACCCATGGTTTTCTCTCATAAAGATTTTCACGTAAAAATCTATGTCTCTTTTATTTGTGCTATTTAATTTCGCTCATTGATATTATATTTTTAACATTTTATTTAACCCGCTTAAGTTAGAAATGATAATTTACTAATGACGATAAAATCAACGGACCTTGATCGTAACATGAGACACGGTCAGAGAAAGGCCGTGTGTCGAGAGGAAGGCATTTTCTTCTCTGGAGTAAGCACGACCGTGTCAGGACAGGCATAGCTGGTTACAAGGCGGAGTCCAGTTTTGGATGCGCATGGCCGTGCGGGGTTGGCACGGGTCATGCCTCGAGGATTTCCAGCAAGATTTGTTTTATTATAAGCATATTTTTTATGGGTGTATAAATATACCCATATTATTATACGTCCAAAATGAGTTTTAGAATTTGAATTGTGATTTAATCCAATCTGAGATGCTCTGTAATCCGATCTCCTCGTAGTGTTTTGCCATCACGACTTGTGATGGTGTAATTTATAGGTTTTTTCTTCCAATACTCTAATTTCCCTACGTTAAATTTATATGTTCTTATTTTGATTGTCTCGATCTCGTATCTTCAAATCTTTCATGTTTACCACTTTAACCCTTCTTGACGATGCACAACACAAATGTTCTCTGAGACTTCATAGCAACCACGACACCAATGATCTCAAAGCCAATGGCGATTCTCCAAGTACAGCACTCTAAGCATTTTGCATCAGTGCGTATTCAACACGTTATACTTACGCACTTGGTCAAGTAATCCAACTGTGTCCCATTAAGATCAAGTCAACATCCAGCTACCCATGAAAACAAATGAAAACATTGGGAAGAACAAAAAAATCAGCAAAAACAAATGTGGAAAACTTTCGGCCTCAATCCAAAGCACCTTCCTCAAAGTCACAATCACAAAGAATTCAAAACCCATTTTGTGTCAACACCTTCTTTGCATATTCATCATAATATCTGACCAAAAAATCATGCCAATTTATATATATACCATACCATTTTTTTCATGATCATCATATTCAACTCAAACCAGAAACCTTAGACCTGAAACATATATGCCAGCAGAGAATAATCAGAAGACGCCAGGCGAAAAGCTAAGAGCCATAGGGAAGCCACCGGCGGCTGGCGGTGCTTTAGCGAAGGCTAACAGTCGCCGGAGTGGTGCGTGGCCGTCGGCCAACAGGGTTCACCCGAGTTCCGGCACTGGTGGTGGTTGTATGGTTCCATATTATCAGCTGAATCAGAAGATGAGGGCGCAGGAAGCGAGTAGGGAGATTCTGATGAGGGCGCTGTCGCCGCCTAGGAAGCGTGTTAGCTGGCGGTGGCGGTTTTTTCAGCCTACTCCTAGCCGTCTTTCTACCATGTCTGCTGCTTAGATTGATATTGTAGCGTGGCTCATCATCTGGTTTTGCTTCTTTCTGGTAATTAGCAGTAGATATTTTTGCGGAACAATTTAAGACATACGATAAGCAATGAACTTCGATTTATCGAAGCGGTTTGGGGAGAAAAGTTCCAAAAGTTGTTGTCAAATACTGTATAGCTAAATATACATCCAAAACATTGGATATTTGGCTCCAATTCGTTATTGTAGATGTTTCATTCCCAGATCTGCCGTGGAAGCGAAATTCGATCTGAAAATGGAACCGCTAGATCTTTTGTTATTTCCAGAGCAATCACTGATTAGTTTTTGCAATTAACTCGATTCATGTCCATTGATCATGAGTTTAGAGCTTTCAAGACAATCAGCGCAGAGAAGGTAAAACTGATCTTCCAACAGCCAACAGTGATTTAGAGGGCACTTTGTCAACGAGAAAGTTCCGTGAAAACCATTCTCATATCTTGATAAAGATACTACTGTCAGGGTGATTATCTGTCCATATTATCAACCCTGATGCAGAGCTATGTCCTTAATCTAATACACGTAAGAAATAAAAATTGGAACAAAAAATAACTGTGCAAATGATGGTATCAGGTCATGGATCAAGTTGAACACTGATAAAGAAGTGGTGCAATCAGCATGGATGTTGTAGTATAAGTTGTGTGTACCTCAGGATTAGAATTTGTCTCAGCTGGCGCCTAGGTAGTTCGCTTCATTTGAATTAACTGTAAATAAGCAGTCAAAATAAGTGAAAATTTCCACCAAATATTGTCTTGCAAGGCAATTTGACAAGATCAAACAAGAATCAAGATTCACTGCTACAAATGCGCTACATCCTGAACCTTGAATTCATCCTTCTCATCAAAGATAGAATAAGGACCAACATGGTCAGAGACTACCACAATGCTAGATGACTTGATCAATTCTCCATGGTCGGAGATTCGGTCATTCGAAAACAGCAGCAAGGGAGAAAAGACAGCAGCAGTAATAGAAATGTGAATCAGCACACTTCACGATAGAGTATTTGGCTTTCAATACAAAATAAGTTCTGACAGAGCTTGCCCATCCAGCTGGTAATTATTAGACCAACTATTGATCACAGATTGAACAGCACAAAGGTTCATCATTGTAATAATCAGGAGCTGCATGATATTAGCATATTGCCAGAAGGTAAAAATAGACTCTAGTACCTTGAACAGGATAGTAAAGGAACAGGAATGGTTTCTTGTCTGAACCTCTGTCCCGTCTACAAATAGCTCCATTCATGAGCCGATTCATTCAGCTAAAGCATAGCAACACCTGAGGTCGCAAGAACCATACATTTACAAGCTATCAATCCCTAGTGCAGAGCCATGTCCATCTATGTCACACAAATTTCAAAATCTTGCAGCAAAAGTAACTTTGAACATGATTTTATCATGGTCAGATGAGAAACGATACTGATAAGAAAAGTGCACCAGTCAGCATAGAATTAACTCACCGCAGAAAGCTTGGGTTGAGTTGTAAAGTCGCTTGTACCTCAGCAATTCTGGATGAAGGATTCGTCTCAGCTGGTGCTACAGTAAATCACTTCATTTGAATAACTGTATGAATAATCGGTCCAAATAAGTGAAAATTTCCACCAGATGTTAACATTCATGGAAATCAAACATGAAAAGATCAAAGTAACACTGGTTAACACATCGATATCACACAATATTTTCAGTTTCACTAATGTTGAACTGAGGACTTCAAATTAATCCTCCTCATCAAAAATAGAAAAAGGACCAACATGGTCAGATGAGATGATAACACAACTCAAAATGGCTTGATCAATTCTCCATGGTTGAAGGTCGGGTCATCAGGAAACAGCAGCAACGGGGAAAGCAAGCGACAGTTGCAATAGATTTGTGAATCAGCATATATTTATCACGATGCAAATACTTGTCACCCATCACAATTCACAACAGAATTTGTGGCTTTGTATACAAAATGAAATCTGTTAAACGCTTATTTATGCACATTTTCCTAGGTTAATTCCCTTTGTTTTTATCCTTTTTATTGTTATTTCTAATCATTGTAGTGCCTTTTATGTTTTTATCATCGATACTGCTTTTTGTTTGTGTTTTCATTGTAGGTGAGCTATTTTGGAGCTTAATTTGTCGAAATCGATTGAAGAGGAGCTAGGAGTGGATTTTCATGTCAAACAAGATGGTTGTGCACGATTTTATGATGTATTTGATGATTCTATGATGCAAGTATCATGTATGGTTGAAGTGGAGCTGAATTCATGAAGACTGGAAGATGCATTTTTATGGCCTACTTGCCCGTGAAAATGGCCCGACTGAAATTGTTATTTTTGTCCAATTTCTGTGGGTTTTGAATGTGTGTTAGGCCTATATAAACACCCACATTTCAGAAACATATCAGAAGCTTTTATCATTATTTTCATTAGTTTTTCTCTCATTTTTAGGTTTAGGTTTCATTCATAATTCTCAGAATTCCATTTTTTGTTCTAATTCCAGAGTTGTTTCTTTTGTTTTCTGACCCATTTGGATTGTGATCAAAGACAACGGATTTGAGCCTTTGGATTTGTTATTGGATTTATTCGATGATGGTTTGATCGTTCTTTTCATTTGTCTTGATTGTGTCGTTTCAATATGATCGTGTAGATTGTGTTAGTGAGGATGAGTGAGTTCATGACTATGAAATGATAAAGCAATTCTGATTTTATTGGAGTGGATGAAGAATATGTGGATTGTGATTGTTTCTTGTGTGAATGTTATATCATTCATGATTTTATCGTAGAGTAGCAAACTAGAGTTTGTTATGTTTCTTGAATGCAAGGATTGAACTCTTTTGATCATGTTAGTAGCAACCTAGGATTGGATAGATTATTGATCTCAATTGGTGTTTATTTAAGGTAGGAGAAATGTCACAATTTATGTTGTTTTTTTTTTTTTTTTTTTTTCCGCAAGCAAGCATAAGGTTTTTAATTCCACAAAAACCAAGAGGTCTATAAATACATCAATTGGTACCATAATCATAAACCAAGAACCTCAATCAGACCAGGAAAGCACAATCTCATTCAGTCCACGAGCAAAACAGAACCGATTCCTTTATACTTCAGTCTTCTTCTTCAACTGTCCTATCTGGTGCAATACTGGACTGCAACAGCTTTCTAGCCAAAGCTTCAAGTCTAAGAAGCTCCCTTCTGAACACACGACGATTTCTTTCTGCCCAGAACTCATAAATGATTCCAACAATAAGGCTGAGCTTCTGCTTTGCTAATTGAGTTTTTCCTATAGAAATTCTGAGGCACCATCTGATCCATATAACCCAAGAAGGATCATGCAGAGGCTGAATTTTCAATGCAGGCCAGAGTATACTAAATACATCTTTAGTATAAGAGCAATGAAGAAAAATATGGTCACTGCACTCAGAACCAGAACAACACAACTCACACATATCATCAGTTATGAGTTTCATTTTGAGCAATCTGGCTTTAGTTCTCAATATGTCCAAGACAGCTAACCACATTATAAATCCATGACAGGAAAGAACATCCTTAAAACAACATAATTTCCATCCAAGCAGGTTGGGATAAACACTCACCAAGGCCTGATATCCATTTCGAGCAATATCTGACCTTTTAATATCAGCTATCCATCGAGTAACTCCCTGGGAGACATCGACCAGAGCAACCAGATCATCTCTATGTTGAAGATTCCAACTCCTCCTCTCTCACATCTACCTTTCCTTATTCAACCAAAATGAGCTCAACATCCTACCTTACAAGATTTTTTGGTGCAGCCATGGAAAGGTTATTAGCTTGCTCATTTGAATAAGAAAAGTAGTTTGCTTAAGAACTACAGATCCTACACTAGTATATATAGAGGTGCTTTGCACCATTGTTTAAACACCACAACAACAAAAACTTAAGAAAGTTTCCCAAGTACAAGGCACTTAAGAGTTAAGTGTGTGTATTTGTAGAGTGTTTTCAAATAAAGTGCAGTGTAAATTGTGAGTGTTAAACACGATTATAGTGTAGTCGTTTTTTAGAAGTGTACGGGTTTGTATTATTGTATTCTTATTAGAAGTTACAATTCTCGATATACTTTGATTCCGACGATCCGATTTCTCAAGAAGTTGTCTCAGAGCCACGTCGGAGATGTGCATTTGATAAAATATTATTTTTACCAGACTCGATAAATAAATTTTATCGGTTTGTTAAAAATAAAGTTACGAGCAGAAAATATTTTTAATGTTCCTATTTGGAATTATAAAATATTACTGCAGTGGTAAAAATATTTTTTATCATGGAGTAAAATTTTTTTACGAAGTCACCATGACAGAAGTTAGCAGCTCAGTCAGTAATGACGAGAAACTAAATAGCAGTAACTATAGCACATGAAGCATCAGAATGAAATTTTACTTCCTCGATCAAAATCTCTGAGAGATTGTTGACGAGTCTGATACAACACCATCAAATGAGCCGGAAGATAACCTTAAGAAATGGAAGGCCAAAACTAATAAGGCGATGTTCGTTCTTATTGTCTCTGTAGAAGATGAATTTCAACATAGAATTAAGGACGCTAAGACGTCTAAGGAAGCGTGGAACACTCTAGCCACCTTGTTTGCCAAAACAAATGACGTCCGACTTCAATAGCTGGAGAATGAGCTTATGTCAGTCTTACAACGAAACTTGACGATAAGCTAGTATTTCACTAAAGTGAAAGCTTTATGTGAAGAGATTACTAAATTGGATCCAAAGAATCCAATTAATGATCCTTGTACGAGGAGGATCATTATTCATGAGTTAAGAACAGAATTCAATGGTCTTGTTATGGCAACCCGTGGATGGGAAACTCTGCCAACACTCACAGAGGCGGAGAGTATTTTGGCAAATCAAGAAGCTCTAGACAAACAAATGTCTGGAGTATCAATCAAAGAAAAAGGCAAAGCTCTCTTTAACAAAAAGAGAGGTCCGAGAAGAAATCCAACCAAGACGATCAACGGTTACAAGAAGAAAAACCGCGTAAGCAAGGAAGCTGATAGAAGCAGTCCAGGAAGAATACACAATCCAAGAGAAGTTCTAATCAAGGGGAAGCTCAAAGTGACGGTTAAAGACGATGTCAAAATGATGAATGCTATAACTGTGGAAGGAAGGATAATTTTGCTCGCGATTGTTGGAAGAATTCCGAAAGAGGTAATTTTGCTTCATCTAGTCAAAGCAAAGGCAATACTGAAGAAGTGTGAGATTTTCAAATATCCCTGGCGATAGAAGAAGAAGAGATCGCAATTTCTTGTATTGCTGAACCGGAGGAAGAGTTAGCACTTACAGTTGTTAGCAATGATAAGGTGATTAACTATAATCATGACTGGATCTTGGATTCTAGTTGTTCTAATCAAATGATGGGAATCAAAGAGAAGCTCCATGACGTGTCTGAGTACAAAGGAAAGTGCGTAGTCGTCATTGCCAATAACTCGAAGTTGCCAATAGCTCATGTTGACAAGATGTCGATTGTCCCTCGATATAACGACAAACAGATACTTTTAGATAATGTCTTTCACGTACCTGGTGTGACGAAGAACTTGTTATCAGTTTCACAACTGACAACAAGTGGATAACATGTGGTGTTCGGACCTACCGAAGTCAAAGTCAACCGTAGCCACGACAGGAGTATGTTTGTCATGGAAGGAAGATGGCTGGAGTCTGTCTATATTATGTCAGCTCAAGAGGCTTGTGTAAACAAGACTCGAAAGAACAAGACTGCAAATCTGTGGCATTCTAGGCTTGGGCATGTCAGTTATCAGAAGTTGAGAGAGATGACTAGAAAATCAACTCTCAAGGGTCTCCCGCAGTTGAAGATTTGTAAAGATACTGTCTGTGCCGGTTGTCAATGCGGCAAAACAGCAGTTACCGTTCAAGGAGTCACAATTCAAACTGAAGGTTCCATTGGGGCTTGTTCACTCGGATGTCTTTGGTCCAGTGAAGCAACCATTGGTCATCGGTTTAAGGTATATGATTATCTTTATTGATGACTACTTGAGGTATGTGTGGGTATACCTCATAAAGGAAAAATCTAAAGCATTGTCAATGTTCAAGACTTTCAAAGAAGACGTCGAGAAGGAGTCAGGAACTATGGCGAGGTGTCTCCGTATTGACAATGGAGGTGAGTACACGTCAAACGAGTTCAAGACGTTCCTACGGAAAAACAATATCCGCAGGCAATTGACTTGTTCAGACACCCCTCAGCAAAATGGCGTTGTTGAAAGGAAGAATCGCCATCTAGCCGAGACCTACAGAAGCAAGCTACATGTCAAGAACATGTCATCACGTTTTTGGGAGGAATGCATAAAGACGACGGCTCATGTCATCAACAAATTACCACAAGCAAGGCATGGATTCTTGACACCGTTCGAGAAGCTCTGAAAAATTAAGCCAGTGGTGAGTCACTTTCGAGTTTTCGGATGTGTGTGTTATGTGTTCGTCCCTGACCACCTTCGGAGCAAATTCAACAAGAAGACGGTACGATGTATCTTTGTCGGATACGATGATCAGCGAAAGGGATGAAAGTGCGTTGATCCCAACACAAGCAGATGCTATCCATCAAGGAATGTGGTGTTCGATGAAGCATCATCTTAGTGGAGCCCACAGTCAGTCACTTTATCAAATTCAAAAGTGATCAAAAAAATATTGCATGAAAAGCTAGACAAAGAGGAGGAAGCTACTCTTGATCAGAAGTTCCTCTAGAACCTGAAGGTTCTGAAGGAGACTCATCTCCTAAATCTTTCAGCAAGGGAAGTCATCTCCTAAATCTTTCATGCAGAATCCTAAGTCATCTCATTTGGAAGCAGTGTGACGAATTCTGAGGTTTGCCAAAGGAACTATTGACT
This sequence comes from Drosera spatulata, assembly GCA_035668315.1. Taxonomy (NCBI): domain Eukaryota; kingdom Viridiplantae; phylum Streptophyta; class Magnoliopsida; order Caryophyllales; family Droseraceae; genus Drosera; species Drosera spatulata. Next base: position 10,167 of record JAOVYX010010398.1, on the reverse strand, counting down.
TTGACATTCTATACAGGAAGGAAGAACATTCCCAGTTGACCGGGTTATGTGATGCTGATTATGCTGGAGATCACGACACTCGAAGGTCGACTACTGGTTATATGTTCAACCTTGGATCAGGGGTTATCTCTTGGTGTAGCAAGAGACAACCAACAGTGTCTCTGTCAAGTACAGAGGCAGAATATCGTGCAACTGCTGTGACAGCATAAGAGTGTACATGGTTGATGTAGTTGATGGAGGATCTTCATCAACCTATTGATGTAGCAAGGCTAAGTTTGATGTGTTCAGAAAGCAACTTGGAATAACAACTCGTTCAATGATGAAAGAGAGAGTGGTCGTTGAGGGGGAGTGTTGAAGATTCTAACTCCTTCTCTCTCACATCTACCTTTCCTTATTCAATCAAAATGAGTTCAACATCCTACTTTAGAAGATTTTTTGGTGCAGCCATGGAAAGGTTATTAGCTTGCTTGTTTGAATAAGAAAAGTAGTTTGCTTAAGAACTACAGATCCTGCACTTGTATATATAGAGGTGCTTTGCAGCATTGTTTAAACACCACAACAATAAAAACTTAGAGCGTTTTCTAAGTGCTAGGCACTTAAGAGCTAAGTGTGTATATTTATAGAGTGTTTTCAAATAAAGTACGGTGTAAATTGTGAGTGTTAAACACAATTAGAGTGTAGTTGTTTTTTTATAAGTGTACGGGCTTGGAATATTCTACTCTTATTAAAAGTTACAATTCTCGATATATTTTGGTTCCGATGATCCGATTTTTCAACATTCTAGACTTTAAAATTTCCTTTAAAACCCAAGATACCCCATGCGTAGCCTGGACAATCCATATGTCAGTCCTCCTCAAATAATAAGCATGAGTCCATCGAATCCACAACCTCTTCTTGTTTAAAGAGATATTCCATACCAATTTAAAAAGCAAGGCCATATTCCACTCCTTGAACTTCATGATCCCAAGACCACCCTTCCTCACAGGTTTACACACATCACTCATACAACAAGCAACTTTCTTCAATTCAAAGCCACTCCACTCCGGAAAAAAAAAAAAAAAACACGACAAATGGCTTCAATTTCTTCCATGACTGCGGTTAGAATAAGAAAATTTTGGCATCAATAAAGATGCATTGTAAAAAGCACAACCTTTATTAGCTGGACCCTTTTAATATAGCTTAATAGAAGCGCTGACCAAGAGATTATTCTTACCGTCATCTTTTCAATAAGGGGATAATATAATTGATAGCTAAGCTTTCTCGAAGCAAAAGGGACCCCTAAGTATTTTACTGGCAGGACACCAACTTCCAATCTCAGTCTAGCAACCAACCACTCCTTATTCTCTTCTGAGTCTCTTCTGAGACACCCTCAAAGAAGATTACACTTTTGCTAGTGCTAATTTCCTTGTGATTATATCTTAATTAACTCATTCATTATATCCTTGTGAAAATAGGTTTCGTAGCTTGAATAGGATATACAAGAGCAAAGAAATGATTTCATGGTTAATTCATTGAGCTCCTCCGTCCTGTTTACCAATAGCGTAGCATTCTCATATTCAAGATAATGTTTGTAATACTTGGTCACACTTAAAATTTCACTTAACCATATATTAAACAATCAAGAAGCCTACTTACTATGTTTGTACGCCTGAAATCTGCTTCAAACACACTAAACAATTAAATTTTAGGTTCTTTTTGCATGAAAAAGGGAATGGGCAAGGATGTCACTTGTCAATTGCTTGTCTAGACTTCTATTCTCTACTTTTATCACATCATACTTCATTTTATTGTAGAAAATAGCCCCTAGAACACACAAAATAGCCATAAAATTAAGGATGATAAAACGGTTACAGAATCGTTTCATTAAATGGTTCAGATTTGGTTTTAAAAATGAAACCGATTAATTAATCGGATTGGTTATAGTTTTTAACCGTTTAACCGTCGGTTAATCGATTAGCAAATCGTTTAACCGTCGGTTAATCGATTAGCAAATCGTTTAACCGATGTGGATAACCATATCATCGTTTACCCGCATAACCATTTCATTTAACTGGATAACATACATATATTCATCAAATCTATCCTAACGGGATATAACCGACTACAAATATTGAACATATTAAGTCATTTTTGTAATAGTTCTTCTCGTTTTTAAAGCGATTAATCAATTGTAAACCGAGTAACTATCATTTATCAACCATCAACCATTTTAATCAGTTTATCCTAATCATTTATCAGACCGATTAACCATTACCGGTTAAAAAACCAATTAACCGTTTAACCGTAACCATTTAAAAAAATGATTAACCATAACCGATTATTAAATGGTTACATTTTTGAAAATTGTAACTGATTTTTAATCGGTTCGGTTATGGTTTTAACTTTCAAAATCGAAACCGATGAAAAACGAAATCGATTAACCGAAACCAAACCGATTAACATCCTCACCTAAAACACTTATCACAAACACAAACAAATATCCCTCTCTTTAAGAAACATTTTCACCTTCACTATCATTCATCAAACATCTTCTCTATCCAAATTTCTCTCTAAAAAACAATCAATTTTCAACCCCAAAAATATTATCAAAATCCAAGAAAAAGAGAGCACACGAAGGTGAAAAACAAGGTTAAAGGGTAGTGCAAGTGATAGCTGAGGATTGAAGAGAAGAACAAAGTGAAAATCCTTACTATTCTCACTTTTTTCTCAAGGTTAAAGACCAGGGTATCTCTTTTTTTTAGTCATACTCATATGTGGATAAGAAAAGGAAAGCCAAAAAGATTTGGAAAATTGACGAAACAAGAAGGAGCAAGTTGCTAGATACATCACCAACCTTCTACCACCTTAAACTCCTTTGAAAGATACTTTATAAATGAACTTTCTTGGATTATACTTGTGTTCTTGGTCATCTTAACACTCAACGATATGCATGAACAGTTATGCAAAGATCTAAGCTTGCATATGATATATTTATGGGAATGTTGAATATGCAAGTCTTTCTTCTTTAAGCCTCTTGTACTCTTCCACATATCTTCTTACTAACCTTTTCATGCTTGTAACCATGATCTTCCACGGTAAAAATATTTTCTGCTAGTAAATTTATTTTTGACAGACCGGTAAAATTTATTTATTGAATCTGATAAAAATAATATTTCACCAACTTATTGGGAAATAAAATTGTCGTAACCAAAGTATATCGAAAAATATAATTTCGAATATGAATAGAATATACAAACCATCACACTTTATAAAATAACCATTCTAATTATGTTTAGCACTCATAAATTATACGACACAATTTATTATTACACTGTAATACACAACACTTGTGCATAAGTGCCCGACACTTATTTTCTCTCACCCTCTAAGCTTGCTTTGCCTTTGGTTTTTTATCATGGTGTTTTGCCAAGGAGATGAGCTCCTTATTTATTGTAGAACCAAGTGCACCTCATAGGTCAAAGTCGCACATGTGAATTGGATTGGAAATTCTGCTTTGACTACAGTTGTTTTCCTTAACAAATCAAATAACACATGGGAAAACATTCAAGAATGTGGGCTGCATTATTTGGTGGGAAAACTAAGTTTATTCAATGAAAGAGGGAAAGATAGGTGGTGAACCAAGCTTTAACATAAAACACATGAAAAGTCTTCAAAAGCATGAAAACAATATCGTTAAAACAATCTTCAATCTTTTTTAAACATAAGAATGCGTATTGCACTTGTCAATAAAATGCTAGGTTAACTACTACTAGGAATCAATGATCTGTTAGGTTAGCTACTTGTTAATGATCAGTTATGTTCATTATAAATTTAGGAGATAAGTAAACAGCGATTAAAGAACAACAGGAAATGTCACATAAACAATAGCACAATAGATAACCTTATATCAGCTGCAACCGAAGGTCCTACACAGCTCACAACATCAGCAACTACACGATAACAACAAAATACTAACAATCAATACTAGCCTTATTTCAATGATAGGTGGTTCACGCATGAACACTGAAAGATAATTTGGATTGTCTCCATCCTTCATCTTATCCAAACCTATGTAGGTCTCAGCAGCAATAATTCCTCCAAGCATAGTTTATCGTATCGATCGATACAGGCCGATATGTATCATTTTTTACGAAATCGATTCTGATACACCCCCGATGCAAGCGAAATGGGCCTTTCGGGGGTGTATAGATCGATACACCTGATATGTATCACGTATCAGGCCGATATGGACGATACGTATCATTTTGATTAAAATCCAATTTTTTTTTTCTTTTGACCAAGAGACCCACACACCACTACACCCATCCCTTTTCCTTTTAAGATCCCATTTATACATACCCACAAGCATTATTCTTCATTTATTTGAAATGTCTTCTACCGTTGTATGTTAGATTGACATATTTCCCAATATCACTTTGCACTTGAACTCTTATGGCTCGACATTTAGACTTTTGAGTGGATGATTTTATATTTTTTGTGCTATATTCTTATTTGTTGTTAATTGTTATGTTTGTTATAACCTTTTTAATGTGATTGTTGCTTATTTTGCTAAACAAAATGAGTAAAACTCCGTATCGATCTGTATCGGTACACATTACTGAAACGTATCGTTTTAGGGGGGAAAAAAACCAATACCAATACACTTTCCAATACGACGAACCTTGCCTTCAAGGAATCCGTCATTCAACAATGACTCTGCCAATGAGGAAACCAAGGATGGAAGTGTCGCGGAGTATCTGACAAAAGAAAAAAAATCCATCAGGGCCACTTGCAAATGTCTATCTCTGTTGGGATCATAATCGGCACCCCGTGATGTAACATACGCCCAACGTTATGTAATAATGCAAAAATTAAATACGCTAATTATTTTAGCGTACCGCGTATGAAGACGAACACAGGATAAGAATATGCAACTTAAAATACAACCATGCACTAGGGATAAAATTTAGTTATGCAGAACCACATTGTAAATAGAAATATGAAATCGTAATAAAATTCTGAAAATTTTGATATATTTACTTCGACGATGGATGAAGATATTTTACCAAACACAGATAAAAATAGATTATATAATTTTGAAGTGTAACGAAATCTCACAATTATCCTATTTCGTGTAATCACAACACGACATGTGGACACCCTATCTTCTTCCTTTCCCTTGGCTTAAAAGAACCCAACCACCGTACTTCCCCCCGCCGTCGCCGTCGCCGCCCCTTCTCTTCCCCCCTATCCCTCTCTTCTCCCTCCCTACTATGATCTTAGTTATCTCGAGAGAGAAATTAGGGTTTAGATCGTTGTATCAAATACCTTGGATTGAATGCGTGACAAAGATATTGTATGCATGATCTTCGTAATCATTACATGGGAGTCCAAAGAACTTCATGATTTCTTAACGTTTGCAATTCACATAGAGATATGATGAGTTGAATGTTAAGGAAACTTTCTCTAGACCTCAAGAAGGACTATTGAATAGGTTAGGGATCTCGACTATCAACCATAGGAATTAATTGATCTCAGTAGGTGACATTAATTGAATCTTGTTTCAAGTGTTAGTGAAATCGAAACCCTAGACTCTTAAATCCATTGATCTTTTCTCAATTGTTAAGCAACGTTAATCACTTATTTCCATATTTTTAATTTAGTTAATAGCTTTTACTCAACATTCTTTATCAAACCAAGTCAATATCAAACTTGGGCTAGATAATTTTGAGCGATTGAAATTGAGTCTTTATGAGAACGATACTCTACTCATTGATATATTACTTGATACGATTGCGTGCACTTGCGTGTTATATTTCACATATCACATTTCATGCTGCTACGGATGGTCAGACAGAGAAGACTATCCAGACACTAGAAGACATGCTTCGATTGTACGCACTCAATTTTACAGGATCTTAGGATGTCTACCTACCACTGGTAGAATTCACCTCCAACAACAGCTTTCATGTCAGCATTGGCATGATGCCTTTCGAAGCACTATACGGTAGGAAATACCAACCATCAGTGCATTGGAACAACATTGATGATATAGTGACCTTAGGACCCGATGTGATACAACAGATTGCGAATACTGTCAAGCCAATTAGATCTCGAATGAAGACAACACAAGACCGTCAACAGAGTTATCCTGATACTAGACGACAACTGTTAGAGTTCAAAGTTGAGGACACCATGTCTTCCTAAAAGTTTCCCCTACCAAAGAGATGAAGCGGTTTGGGAAGAAAGAAAAACTCAATCCCCGTTATATCGGGCCCTACGAAGTACTGGAACGAGTTGAAACACTCGCCTACCAATTGGCTTTACCAGTTGACTTAGCGTCGGTGCATAACGTGTTTTATGTATCCCAACTCAGGAAATACCTGACCGATCCAAGTCATGTAATCCAATATGAGCTAGTGGAACTCAATGAAGACCTAACGTATGAGGAACGGCGACAAGAAATAATGAATCGCCGTGAAAAGGTCTAGAAGAATCGGACCATGTCCCTTGGCAAAGTTCTGTGGTCGAACGCTGTGGCGTCTGAGGCCAAGTGGGAAGAGGAATATACGATGCGATTAATCAACTCTAATTGATATGCTGCATTAATAAACTCTAATCGCTCGATCTGACTCAGATGATAACATGCTTTTCCTCTTACAAGAAAGACCACCTCATGGTAAGATTACACTGCACTCCGTAACTTTAAACCAAGATAAATGCTTGAGTTCGTTGCAAGAAAAAATTGAATAAGAGAGTAAATATAACAGATTATCTTAATGAGCAATTTATAGACAACTCGAATTTATATATGATTGCCGCTGTGCACACTCAGAGTCTCAGTCCACTTGAATTAAGCAAGGAGGGAAACAAATGCGTCAGCTAGTTTAGCATCATTTTTTCTTTATTTAGAGCCTGCTTTCCCCGGACACTAAATGTAAGACATTCAATTAATGCTACTTTTTTGCTATAAGAGACTTTAGCGGTGGCACGGAAAAAAGTGAAGTTTCCTGTAATTAGGAGAAGGAAGCTCACAGTGAGAATATGCCGGAAATGTTATCATCCTTCATCCGCCCTTGAATATGATGATCTTTCAATGAATTCACGACTGACTCTGCAACCATAGAGTATGTTCTCCTTCACATTGTCAGCATACTGTTACGACTTACGATCAAAAGCAACTTCAGCAGGAATAGCCCATTTCGGCAGAAACAGTCCACTACTGTAGAGAAGGTAATATATATCGGGAAATGTGAGAGCAAAGATCACTAAGACGAAGTATGATAAAAATGAGAAGAATGTCTTTTGGACCTTGTTTCAGCACGTACGTCATAGTTGGTTTCAAACTTGGTAATCTAAGTCCATCACCATATAGATTTCTGAGTTCAGTTACACTCTATCACTACAGCCATATCGTAAACTGCACTTGTTTTATATCACCGACACCATATAAATCATGCACCATTTGTCCCTCTCCTCTAATCAATTAGACAAGGACTCGGCCTTTAGAAGAAATAAAATCCGTATCAATCATGGAAAATATTGAGTACATGATCTAGGTCAAGCCTCCATGCTATGAAGTGTGCACCTGGTGCACCAACTTCCATAATACGACCAAATATAAAATTGTTAGTGTAACACTTATGTCATCGAAGGTTTAAACAACAACAACGAAGAGCAGACATCATTCCAAAATTAACAGCGGAAACGTCGAAATGGCACAATGCAGGAATCCGAGGATCCCGTGACTCTCCTTAAATCAATCAAGGCGAACGAAATCAAAACTAAAGGCTCATAATCACTCAATAACATGTAATTCTTGCTATTAACGAAGACAGGTCACAATAATAAGTGCTAACCAAGATTAAAGTGAACCGTTCGTCAGCATAATCATCATCATCACGGCAATGATGAGAACCAAGTACAATCACAATAACCAATGTGAGAAAATCACATTCTCATATTCGCGACCAAATCGCAAATCCGCATAGGCAAAAGGAAAGGGGATGCGAAAATGGTCGATTCGCATTTTTAGGGTTTTTGGAACCAAATTGGGGGTTTTGAAAGCTGAGAAAGCAGAGGGAAAAAATAAATGGAGAGATAAAAAAAACAAGGTCCCACCGAGATTTCAACTCGGGTTACTGGATTCAGAGTCCAATGTCCTAACCGCTAGACCATGGGACCTCTAATAAATAGAACAGTGTGTACTTTTAAACGTAGTTGTAAATTTTTGCTTTTAATGTATTCCTAACAATATTGCTCCAATTATTGGTTAGTGATAGTACAAATTTTGTTTATATTAGTTCTTTTATCTTATTGAATTAAACTATGATAATGATTGTTTTCTTTTAAATAGTTTATTTAATTTTTATATTAAATATATGTCTTTGTAGAGCTTGAGATGCTTTACAATAGCAATTAGACATAGCGTTGATTGAGTATTACTACTACAAATAACACTTATCCTTATACGAAAACGATATTCGTATCTGTTTGCCGATAACTCTTTCTAACTAGCTCTAATTTTTATTTCGAGGAGAAAATCTTTAAAGAAAGAAAGAATATAAGACTCCAGGAAAAAAAAATATTCGTAATGATATATTTTTTAAAAGTTATGAAAAATAATAAAATATTGAATGGTATAATTTATTGAACGAGATAATAAAATTATTTTATTAATACCGTGACGAAAAGATATAGTTACACTCACCTTTATTCGACGCATGAAAGATAAATATGAATTTTTCTACACTTGTACGTGTGATGTCAGGCAGCCATTTTTCACAAGTGATTTTTCCCTTACACGTCTCACCCGCCTACTTTGTTAATCCCCATACATTCCCTCTGCTTTTCAATCACCATTACAAACCGCCTCGAACATTCTCTTCCATCCATCTCAGTTTACTTCTTCTTTCAGCGCGCCTGGAAAACAGGGACGACGACCCTCGACGCCGCACCACCAGCCATCATCTCGCGCCGTCCTAGATTCCCAGTTGTTCGCCGCCACCCTTGAAGGCGGTTGCTCTTGAATTTGTCAGCGTCTTTGCTCGTCGCACCACAGAAAGCAAGAGGAAGGTGAGCTCGGGGTCGCCGGCATCGTCTCGTCAGTGTTTCTATCCGTGTATACTTGTATGTGGGCTTGAGTATGGTGACGATTTAGCTTCATGAAAACACTTGGCTTCTACTTTTAAGGAAAGAAAGGAATGTGGGAGAAACTATAGAAGTGATGAAAAGAAAAGAGAGGAAAAGTGAACAAGGGGTCTGGATGTGTGTATGCAGTGCATTGTGTATGTATGTGGATGATTTTGTGGGGGATTAATGTAGAGACATTGCAAAAATTCATTGGTTTAGCTACGGAATTTTTTCGTCGTTAAAACGAACAAATCCGTCGCTAAAATATATTAGCGATGGAAACAGTCTGTTGCTAAAAACCTCGTCGTTAAAATACAATTCAGTGACGGATCCGTCGCTAAAATGAGAAAAATCAGCGACGGATTAACTTTTCCGTCACTAAAATTGAATTTTCGAAGAACAAAATATTAATGACGAAATCCGTCGCTAATGTTATATTATAATAGTGACGGAATCCGTCGCTGATACGATATCAACGTAGCGACGGATTCCGTCGTCGAAAGGATATAAATTTAGCGACGGAATCCGTCGCTAAATTTATATCCTTTCCGCTACGGAATTCCGTAGCTAAATCTTCCCCAGAAGTACGTCATTTTAACTACGGAAATCCGTAGTTAATTTTGATTTTAGATTAAAAAAATAAATTGAATCATGAAAACTTGAATAAATACATAAACCGTCGGTCTCAAAAATCTCATCAATAGTTTACATAATCCTTAAAAAACGAAATACATCATTTTTTTGTATTTACAAAGCCGTCAATGGCTAGCTAATCTAACATCCCGTTGCTCAGGAGCCCCGGAGTCATCGTCTGGAGGCGGTCTCGAAGGAAATGGTCGGTCGGCCTCAGTCTGGCAGGTGAAAGGATCCCCGTCCAACCTCCTGAAGAGGAGGTGCAGCTGCTGCTCCATCCTCATCTGACTCTGACGGAGGGTCTGGACTTCTTCCTTCAGCTGAAAGTAATCCTCTGGAATCCCCATGCTTGATGCAGAACGACCTCTAGAGGCAGCGCTGAGGGCGGACCGCGGATATATCTGGCTCGCAGCTGAGCCAATG
>JAOVYX010010397.1:0-64822 GCA_035668315.1 Drosera spatulata | reverse complement strand
GGGATTACAATCATCAGGATAACTCTCACTAATTTTTCTTCTCTAACGGTATAAAATTATACCCGTAGAGGATACCCTTCAATACCTCAAACTGGATATTTTTTTAAATCTTTTGGTGCTGTTTTTGTATTTGATGTGTTGTATATGTTTTCATCCTTAACCCCTATTTATAGAAGTTGAGGATGCTGCTTTTCCTTCACCGCATTTGCATTGCTTAACCGCGTGATGAACTGCTCCATAATTTTTTAGAGCCTGCTTGCTTAACGCCTGCTCCATTTGCTTCATTTGGTGGAAAAAAGGAAAAACACGTGGGCCCCCCACGGAGGAAAAAAGTAAACCCACTATCAGAGCCATGCTTTTCTTCTTGATCAGCTTCATGAGGAGGCTCATCAATGTGAAGCGGAAGCTACAAAAGCACCAAATCTTCATCGCCCTTGTCGATATCAATTGAATCATGCTGCAACGATGATACTTCGTCAAAAACCACATCTCTGGAAGTGATACACTTCTTAGTTGTTGGATCCATGCACCTTCAACCTTTTCTTTGCAAGTCATACCCAACGAATATACACTTCTTTGCTTTTGGGTCTAGCTTGGTTCAACCGCCTTTTGGAATATGAATATAACAAGTAGAACCAAACAACCTGAAGTAATCAACATTGGGCTTCACATTATAAATAAGCTCAAATGGTGATTTTTCCTTACCAGGCCAAGGAGGCAAGCGATTTATCACATGACAGGCACAACGAAAATCCTCGGCCCACAGTTCCCTAGGAAGATTCTTGTCGTGTAACCAAGACAAGGACATCACACAAAGAAGTGCTTAACTTCCTCTCAGCAACCCCATTTTGTTGCGGGGTATTTGGATATGTCATTTGTCGATGAATACCATTAGCATCACAATACTTGAAGAATTCATCAGACATGTATCAACCTCCGTTGTTACTTCGCAAGCATTTTTCCTTCTTCCCGAACTCTTTCTCGACAGCATCGTTGAATTGAATGAACTTTGACAAAGCTTCACTCTTATTCTTTAAGAAATACACCCAGCTGTACCTTGAAAAATCATGGACGATCACCATCACATGGTGATAACCACTAGAACTTGATGTTCTTGTTGGTCCCATCAGATCTAAATGGACTAACTCAAATGAGACAGATCTTCGGTTTCCTGATTTCTGGAAAGGAAGTCGATGAGATTTCCTATATTGACAACCTTGACAGACTCTATCTTCACCAATGTCTTTCAAGACTGGCATACCATCAAGCAGCTTCTGAGAAGAAATTTGTTGCAGCAACTGATAGCTAACATGTCCCAAGCAAGCATGCCATACCTTTGCACCATCATTTCGACTTGTCCTCCCTACATAAGCATCACTTGCAGATAAAACGCACAAAGAATTCTTCTTTTCTCCCTCATGAATAACATCAGCTGCTACATTCTTCACATTAGCAAGAATTTTCACATCCTTTGGACCAAAGAGCACATAGTTTCCAGAATCGGTTATTCGAGAAACCGAAACTAGATTTTGGGTCAAGCCGGGCACATGGTACACATCTTTCACAAGCATAAAACCATCATCAGAATAATGATTCTTAATTTTCGTAGTACCTTATTTACTAACACGATGAATTGAATTATCAATTGTCACAACTGATCGCTCTCGTTCCCAGTCACATGATGTGAACAACCTGAATCCATAATCCATACTCCATCGTAGTTAGTGTAGTTGGCAAAATCCCGGGCCTGTTTTGAAGAACCAGTTGCATCATTAACCAAAGTGGTAGAGAAGCAGTTTTCCCACTTTGGCTTTTCTTCACTTGTTGTATGTGAAGCAGAATTTGCTTTTACAAGCTTAACTCTGCAATTTTTTTTGATGTGTCCGAGCTTCCCGCTCCAGTAACATTTTATAGAGTGATTATAACCTGATGCGCCTCCTAAATTGCCATCAGAACTTCCACCTAAGTGTCCATCTCCAATATTTTCTCTTAGAGTTTGTATGTGTCGCTTGACTCTTTCTGCTTGCTGAAGCCTTTGAGTCATGCTTGTACTTTTCGTTTCCCTTCCACTTAGAGAAAAGCACTTCATCATTTTTAAAAACTGATGCTTTAGACATTTGCTTAGCCAATGCCTCTTGATTGGAAAGTAAACTTTCCAGCTCTTCGATAGAAGGCTCACTGGCCCATCCTTGTACCGAATTGTAATAAAAGGAATGTACTCACTCCTCATACCACGAATGATGTAGCGCCTCATCCGTGCTTCCTTTATCGGATCAGTATCGTCTAATTCTGAGATTTCTGCGCATAGGTTTTTAACTTTCAAAAAATACGGCGAAATAGACATACAGCCTTGCGTTAACATAGCAAGTTCATTTTCCATCAACTGCTGCCGTGCTATGTTCTTCTTACTCAAGAGTGTCTCCAGAGTGGTCCAAACCTTCACCGACGAATCCTCATTCCAAACATGATCAATATACTCCTTACTGATCGATGTTCGAAGAGCAAACAATGCTTTCCCACACCTGATCTTCCACTTCCGTCGTGGCTCAGCATTTTCAGGTGTATCTGTAGGAAGCGTATCATCTCCCTTGACAAGCTCCCATAGATCTTGACCTTGAAGGAAGGCTTCCATACACATTCGCCAATACTTGTAGTTTGTGCCTACAAGCTTTTCTAGGCCAAAACCAGTGATAGCACTACCCATATCATTGTTAGAATCCATCTCGACTCAATTGTGTATTAGTGACCACACAAACAATTGCCTCCTATGCAGAACACACCAGTGCTTGGGCAAGAGTTAAATCGCACCAAGCTCTGATACCATGAATAGAAGAAGAGAAGCAAGTGGAATCTAGACAAACTTGTTTATTTTGTGGTGAATAAACTCAAACATACAATAGGAAATTTAAAGGAAAAATATCCATAACAAACTCCTACACTTTCTCTGGTAGTAAAACTAACAGCTAAAAACAAACTCCTCAAGTCTCCTACTAACAATAACAAACTTATCGAGAATGACAACGACTAAAAACATAAGCTGTAAGATGCACTAATTTTTAAAACAGATTAAGCCAGGCTGATCGCAACAGCAATTCTCTTGATTAATTGATTTCCACATCTCTCCAGGAGTAGTATGCTACAAAAATATAATGTCGTTTGAATTGATACCGAAGAGAAAACGGAGATGTAGATAGTTTTCGAACATAAAAACTTGTCTCCTCGATCACGGTCTGATTTTGATGATTATTATGATCATCAAAAGTAACAGACGACGAGTGCATCTGCAATGCTAGTGGTAAAGTGGCCAAAAGGAGAACGAACATGGGAAGGGAACCAGTTGTTTTTGACATAGTAGAAACCGAATTTGAATCAGCAGCAGGAGAATTTGTTTAAGGGGAATGTTGTAGGAGAAGAAACGTGTAACGCCCACAAGATTTCCTGTCCAATACCTGCTTGACACGTGGCGTTACCGCCGTTCCAAAGTTCATTCGAAGTAAGACGATAAGATTACAGTGGGTTTAAGTATCAGAAATATAGGAACCATCAAGAAATGTCCAACTTATAATATCCTTTATTTCACGAAAATCAAATATCCAGAAATACAAAGAAAACGTTTCTGTAATCCAACTTTAATCAACATCGCTGTGAGACGATCCATCCCACGATCATTTATTACCTGAAACAAACACGTAACCGTGAGCTTGGAAGCCCAGTAACACAGGATACATGCCCATTTCAGGGGTCCGACATGCTTATTATATCAAGTGTTTTCCATGCACAAATAAGATGCAATGCAAACAACACCGAGCAATCATATGCCAAACAGGAGAATATAAATACTTATAATCACATACGTACAGGATAGCAGTAATATTAACAACACTTTAAGTTGATCAGGTCAAGCCTTGTTTCTCGTATTACATGTCATGTCGTGTTAATGTTCGTGACTTTTAGAAGTTGATGACATGAGAAGAGTTACCACAGGGATTTAACATAGTTCCCTAATATGGCTTACTAGGAACTATTAAACAGGCGTTGTGGTCTTTGCAGTCGACCCAGAATGGTTAATTTTAACCAGACACGATCAATAGTCATTGCCATTGCGTGCACGCTAAAGGGATATTCAGTCCCTTCCTAACTAGTCATGTAACCGTAACTCTCCCGGTCATTGTTAATTTCAGGAAATTGCGTTATGATCAGGATTCAGGTTGCTCAGGCATGTGACATGAAATTAAATTATTAATCTCATGTATAGCAGGCGACTACCATGACGTCTCATGATTCGAATTAACCCGTAGTTAATTTTATTCGGGGTCACCTAAAAGTTATTTTCCCACATGTTATTCAATCCAAGAAATTTTGTAACATTTCATAACTTAATTTCGTTACATTATTAAAATCATTAGCACACATGAGTCATCCAAGAGGAAACAAGACATGTATAAAAATATTTATAACAATCTATAAATATTCTAATTTTGCATCGTTACCATATTTCATGCGAATCACTCAAAACACGCAAGAGAGTATTAAATTTCAGGCAGACAAACAGTCATGTAAACACCCATATTTTATTTTAATTTAACCTCATAATCTAGGCGTTCATACAATTAATCATTCATGCATATTTATTAAATATAAGGTAACGATGTGTGTTACCTTGTTATTTTATAAATCAGGAAAATTCTTCAATATTTTCCAAGCTTAATTCCCTTGCTGCGTATCAGGTGTACCTACAATAAAATAAATATTATAAATACCCTCGTATTAATTCAAAATAGGATATACATGTGTGTATAATTATATTTGTACACACTAATATAAGGTTTAATGTTCGATTTAAGGGGAAAAGGGTTATTTCCCTTTCCCCCATTCGTTGCCCATGAACAGGGACGTCAGGCAGGCCGGGACGAAGGACTGAGGAGGTGGCCGGGGTGGGGAACGCCGACAGTGGCAGGATCCGGGCCAACCATGGCCCGAGGTGGCCCCGGTAAGGCAGGGTAAGGCGGGGCGAGGCAGGGACAGGCGGCGCGATAGGGCAGGCGAGGTGACGACAGGAGGTGACGCGGCTGCTCCGGGCCCTGGCGACGGCGGCCTCCGATCCTGACAGCAGCGGTTGCGGCTTGAGGCGACGTCGGGGAGAGCGGCTTCGGGAGGTGACGTGAGGCAGGGCGACATCGAGGGCGAGCAGATCTTGGGCAGGTGGTGGCGGCTCGGCCCTGGCAGCACGGATCCGGCTGGCTCTGGCGGCGACGGTGACTGCGGATTCCGATGACGGCGCGACAGCGAAGGCAAGGGCGGCGTCGGGATGGTCGGATCTGAACGGGAACGACGACGAGACGAAGACGGAAACGAAGTGAAAACAAAACAGAGACGAGACGAAACGAAGACGGAAACGAGACGCTTACCTCTTTTCTCTCTTTTTGCTCTCAATCGGGACGCTCAGGTTTGATGTGATTTATCGTGAATTGTAACAGTATTTATACAGTTTGTTAAGATATTTATGGAGAAAATAACGGACGGTTAATATCTCAAGCTAATCCATGCTACGCAAATCTTAAACTCGTAATATCTCGTAAGATTATTTACCAAGATTTTTTAGGTATATTACAAAACGAGACTGGGCTTTTTTAGTTGTCAGAAAAATAAGTTCATCGCCGATGCAGTTGAAAGCCCATGCGTGAGATAAGAAACTTTCTTTTTCATCTACTTTTTTCATTTACTTTGAAATACATGACGTTTATGTTAGTGTTCAATAAAATACCACAAGCACGGTTATTCTATTCCATGAAAACATCAGGCGGTTCTTAACTTCACTTGTATTTCAAACATTGTATTAGTCTTTGAGGGTCCGATTTAGGTCTCTAGACCACTTGATCAACGATGAAAGAAGAAATATCAGAAGTACAAGTCGACGAATCAAATCACAGGAGAAGAGAGGCAGGTGGGTAACAGCGCAGATTATGGGTGAATGCAATGGTTTAGTTTTGATTACTGATTTACTGATTCTGTAGTACTTTCTGATTATTTTGAGCATGCATTGACAAATGTTCTTTTGTTATATCATTGAGACTGAAATCACTTGAACGTCTTGAGCTCCACATGGTGTTATCTATTCAGAAAGCACGAATATACAGAGCCTCAAATCTCAATCGTGCACTTATGCAGCACATATAAATTTGTCCGTAGTCTAAGCTAAAGTTAACTCACGATCTACTTAAGGATATCATAAAGTTCATCTCTCGTGAAAATATGTTGAACTTTTTATATACATCAAGTATTGAAAAACAGGATCATACATATCGTGTCTGTTCATGATCGAGATAAATACACCATCAAAATTGATGATAAAGGAAGTGAACACTTTCAAGAAAGCATAGGAAGAGCATGAAGGTGGTTGGCGGCAGAAACGATGCCAGAAGCGGTGGCAGCGGCGCTGCTGCCATGGATAATCTGCCTGAGCAAAGTGCATACCAAACTTCTAAAACCAAGAACCTTAGTCATCCTCGATGCAATTGTCTTCCTCATCCTCTTAATCCGCTTTCCTACCTTGACTTTCAGCTTCCTGATCCTCAACCTAATCCGAGACGGACTTGATCTCTTCTTCACCACGGTGATCTCATCGGCTTGCTCGAGTATCTTGTAGATCAAGAACTGAGCTTTTATATGCTTTCTATCCTCCGGGTCTTCTTTCTCCAGCTTTGCATATCCATTTGCTCTGCACGTAACCATTTTTGTCAGGAAACGAGGGAAAGGTTCGATGAGTGGAGACTAAGTTTGGGATTTGGAATATTAATAATGACTCTATATGGAGCGAAAATTATTAAAGTTTAGTGATGTAGGAAAAAGTGAGGTCAAGGAGTAGTTCCTACATGGGTAGTGAAGATCATGTGAAAATAACAATCTAATGAAAGCAAGTAATGGAAAAGCAAATATGTAATGTCTATCAAGTAGGAGCCATTTGGTACCCAAGAATATTACTAATCTTCACTAGGAAATAAAATGGCTGGCAAAGAAATACCGAATCCCGTTAAAACAACTCAAACTTCTAGCTATTGGTTCAACCCATGAGGTTCGAAAGCTATTGCATGGAACAGGATATCCTCTAATATGCAGTAATTAACAGTTAAGACAATAGAAAAGGGTCATTCATCCATATAGTCTTAGGCTACTTAGATCATTCACATCAAAATCTCTATATTTACTCTACTTTTCATTGTTCATTCTACAAAATATTACACTAAATTTATTATAAAATACAATTTGCTACAGTAATAATCTACATTTGGCGATAATTTCTTCCTTATAGTCCATTTTACAGTTTTGTCACGTTATTCCAATACAACATTTCTATTTTTTCTCACTCCACAACACTATTTTTCCGTTTAATAGCATCTCTATTTATATAATAATAAATTACTTAAAACTACAAAAATTCAGAAAATATTACAAAAAAAATATGTGGACAAATAATTCAAAAAACATATAACTCAAAAGTGTGGAATTGTTCAACCATTCTGTTTCACAAAACTGATGCTCTATTTCATGGAAACTGCAGGAATGCTCAAGTGCTCTGCTTCACAAACATGACGCTCTGTTTTAGAAATTGTTTTCCTTGGATATGATTTTGGATTATTTTTTTTTAGTTTTTTTTTTTTTGTATTTTTGGATAAATTTCCCTTCAAATAATCCAATGTGAGTGCTCTTAGGGAATGGATTAGATAACAATTGAAATCCTGTCATGCTCAAGACATCGCATCCAAACAACCTTCCGTATCGTATCGGTGCTCACATCACGTGACAATCATGATATCCTATTGAACCGGATTAAGAATTCTACTCCTCAACACGAGAAAAATCACAAGCTACTAAACTTGACTGACGGCAATAGCTAGCAATGGTTGACTAAGATTTAATCGAGGAGATTCAGCCTTTTGGACAAATGAAGAGTACTTTCTCATGTCATCAGTTTAGGTTCCAATGTGACGCTTTGCCGACTTTTCAAAAAGCGAACTTTAATGTTCAAAGGAGGCAAAGAAATGAAGAGAGTTGTTTAAAAGGACAAGCAGCAAACAGCAGAGTTTCCAATTGACTTTTTCTAGAACAAAAATGATATCTCTAATCATGCAATGCGTGATATATTTACGGAATGCAAAAACTTCAGCCGTTTTTTCTAATATAGGTATAAGTGGTACTGCTATACTGCATTTATTTAATGGAAAGTTAAAGTTGCAAAATGTACACAAAAATGGGTAAAATGGACGCGAAAATTTTGAGCGGGGTGTGTGAGAACAATAAGATGAATCTGTAGAAGCGTTGGACTGATGTCTGTCAAAGAAGATGCAGCGAAAGAGGCACAGAGATTTTAACAGAGATGGAACACTAGTAAGAAAACATGAACACGGAAGATGTGCTAAAGATGTGAAGACAAAGATTCAGAAGACCTTTGAAGAAAATTGTCGATAATGAAATGGCATACCATGACCTGATAAACGGCATAGCATAATATATAAAGATGATTTCAAGTTTTCATAAACATATGGCGAATCCACCTAGTAGGGAAAAAAAAGGTTTAGTTGGTCTACAATAAGACTCCACTCGTAGCCTACCGATAGGTTAGTCATCCCTCACAATTGGCATACAACATCCCATGAACATCACAAGGTTTCAAATCCAGAGTTATACTGGAAAGTTGGAAAACCATAAGAGTTGGCCAAAGTTCCATCAAGTGGTATGACAGTAATGGTAAAGCATAAAACCGATTTCACAGGAAACATCAAAAATTTCCAAATAAAAGGATTTTCCAACTAATCCAGACGATCAATAAAAGTGATACGGTGGAAAAAACAGAACTTCCAACCTTACGGTTGCTGTTGCCTTTTCGCTTCACTTATCCTCCAACATGTAGCGCATGAGGGAGGCCATCTCTAAGGATAGAGCAGGGATCTATGTTTATATCTGCAACTTTTGACTTCCATGATCAAAGCTTGCATCATCCCATGCTTTTCTTCATGGAAAATGCAGGAAATATCTGCATCAAACACAGTCTTCAGTTAATGTCATAGAATATGAAAATCTGAGCTAAATGGAGAGGCCTAGCAATTACAGGGAGTCTCCTACACTAGAACCACAAAAGCCTATTCTGGAGTGGGTAGAAAACTGAAGCGTTATCTCTATACTTGCACCGGAACATTTATTTCCTTGTTTCAACATGATGTTCCAACTCCTTGGAAATATGACCATAGTATTGAAATTGCCTTAATAAGCAAGACATTTCGATTATTCATCTATCATCTCAATAATCGGATTTCGAACCCTAGAAGATGGAACAATCATAGAGATGAACATATTAGCTGCGTCATAGCGCATTGTTAGTTGGAATGTGGAACCTTGAGATATTCCATCAACCAGGGATTCAGTATGCAACTAGATGATGACCACAAATGACTCCAGATTTTTCAAGGAAAAAAAATGCTATTGAAACCAAATCACACCACTTGTCACCAGTAGCTTGATCTCGTGACTATTATGAATCATAGAAGTTACCATTTTATTATCTTCAAGTTACTTTAACAAAGGAAAGGAAACAAACGTATACAAATAAACAGGATGATGTCCGTACCCTTAGCCTTACCCTTAACATCTGACCTCACGGTTAGGAGGGAAAAGGCTCATCATTGAGCCAACTCCTCTTGACTTTCAGTTACTTTAACAAATATGAGCAAACTATAAAACAGAACAAGATGCTAGGTTGATCAATCTAAGCTAAAAAGGAAATCAAATATTGCTCTAAAAAAAGGAAAAAAAGAATAAGTAAAGGAAAAAGAAACAATCGATACAATGAAACAAGACATGCACGAATTGAACACACACAAAGAAAAAAAAAAAAAAGGAAGTATATGAAAATAACATCAAGTCGGAAGTCATAACTCATAAGCTCTGCACTGTGCTAAATATTCAGAAAAGCATGAAGAACACAGCCTGAAATCTGAATCCATCACAACATGCAGCACGTAAAATTTCATCAGAATTATTGTGCTTGGTGCCTTTCGTCCCAGGCGACCAGCAAAGAAATAGAATTTCATGAAACTGAATTGTGCTGCAGGATTTAAAATGACCAGAATGGAACCTGAACCAGTCAATTAAAATTCGTTAGACCACGTTAACTTGAATTAATTAAAACTAAATATTCTTCACTAATTACCAAATATCTCTTCACTAAGAACCTGACAAATACACAGCTGCTGCAGCAGTTCAGATCCATAATGCAGGGGAAATCCAGAGTGAGCAACCTTGAATCATGTTGAAGTAACATTTTAGATACGGAACCAAAGTAAGTATCTGTAATGCCCGCATTTCCATTACTTATTAATAATTATGACGTCAAATGTCGCTGGGTCCAACACGTCAACTAGGCAAAAACTATACTTCCTGCCTTAACCATAAGAATTCAGCTAAATTCACTTTCACATCTTTAGTTTAGAGACTTTTGATGCGCTTAATCATATCTTAGAATATCACCTTTGTAGCGGAATTTGTATCTCTTTCTAAGATTAGAATATCTTTGACACAAAATTTACATTTAACATCAAATCTCATGTCACACTTCTCCTTTAACTCTTGCTCTTGTATCAAAGAGAAGAAGAAAGATACAGAAAAATAATAACTGTGAGAAAGACACGAGAGAAGAAGATAATAAAAGAAAAGGAAAATGATCATTTAGATCTTTTGTTCCAACACTCTGAAATTATCATGCCAATTTGACATTCACAATTATCATCACAAGCATACCAATGATTCATCCTAGTCACATAACATATTTAACACCACGTAACAAAGCTCGAAATCATGCATCCATCGACACTCTAAACATTATCAATGTCATTTACTACCGTCATATCCTTAATGGTAATATCAGTCAAGACCTCCATATCAAACAAACGGAGACAATGACACTGTGACACAACAGATCCCCAGTTCAAGTCTCACACACTGCTACACTCAACAGTTAATTCAAGATTTTGTTATACTTTCCATCATGTCAATCACATAAAGATGACACACAATAGATATTCTCAATGTTATTATTGTGTCCTTGGGGAGACTTATTCAATTTCATAGATAAGTTTTACTCAACTTTAACAAAAAGGACATCCGCGAAAGGGGTCAGCCAAAGCGGAACCTAGAGTCTCGGGCAGTGAGATACCCTCATACAAAAAGATCGATGAAAGAATGTCATCACCAAGTTACTGTATAACACATGCGACAGACACAACGCATGTTTTATACCACGGAGTTATCTCACCAATTATGGATTTATACTCCTTTCACACATTCACTCTCATTATACCAGAAAATAAAACATATCACACATCATGCAACAACACTTTCCAGCACTCAGTATTTAGCACACTGTACACAGCAGTTGCAATCAATATTTTACGTCAAGTCACATTTAATGACTACTTCCATAGATTCCAATGCATATTATTATACTCACGGTATAATAACACGCATCTCCATATACAATAAATTTAAACGTTCTCTTTTATCACAATTCTTCACATGCACATGCTCCGCCTCGTCCTTAAATGATAATGAACAGCGTCTCCAAGTCCTCTAATATAATAGGATATGCATATTAAGACAAACTTTTATGAATGATTGTTCACGTTATAAAATTGAGTGTTAAACAACATGGCTTGTGCAGCTTGAAGAACCGGAATTGCTGTCCAAAGTAACACGGCCCGTGTTACCTCACAATCTGGAAAATGGCTTACTGCCCATAATGACACGGCCTATGTTGAAACAATACGGCCCGTGTTCCTTCAAAGTCTGGGAAATGGCTTACTACCCAACATGACCATTCGACGTGTTTAAATCTATGACTTAGCGTATACAGCTCCAAAAATTATTTCGTAATTTTTTTTGCATAAACTAGACTTCATAATATTTTCATTGAATAAAAGTTCCTATCATGAAACTGTACTAATAATAGTAGTTTATTCGTTTAATTTTATATTTTCTGCTAGATTAGATAGTTTGATATTTCGTCACTAATAAGCTCATAACTCCTTACATACAACTCTAAATTTGAATTTTTAAACTGTTTTGAAAACTAAACTTTAAGAACTTTCCATTGATATAAGGCTTGTTTTCTAATACTTTTTAAGTAATTCCATATCAAGTCCCAAAATCAGTTCTACAATCAGTTTTTTACTGATTGACGTACCCGGACGTTTTGATTTATATGTTGAGATTCACAACTTCAAATCATGATCTATCAACTTCATTAGAAACTAGACATATGAGGGTCTAATATATATTAAAATCTAAATTTATCTCAAACCCTCAAATTTTCGACAAAATTTCTAGTTTTGCATAGTATGTTATCTCAAAAACTGATTTTTCTTCATTCATGGTTTCTTCATGTATTTCGTTCATACAAGTTCTTACGATCCCATGTCTATGTCTAGACAAGATCAAACAAGTGATGCTCACCTTTAATTACCATGATCATCAATGGCTATGATGAGCTCCAACGAATGACGGCTTGAACCGTGTGAAGTGTTTGATGATGAGGTCGAGTTTTGCCCCCTTGCTCTTCTCCATGGTCATTGTGTCTTCTTCTCCGTGCTTGTCTCCAAGTTTCCATGAGAGAATGATGGGAGGAGAAGAGGAGATGAGAGTAATGAGAAATAGATGATGAGAAGGAATGATGATGAAGTGATGAATGGGGTGGGTGAAGTGTGCGGAAGAAATGGAACAATCGGTTAAAGCGGAGGGAAAAGAGAGAAAGTGGGGATTTGAAAAGTAAATCTCACATATTTATATGACGGGGTTTAATTTATCCATAATTAGTATATTTTCATCGTGATTTTAAGAAACAAATTTAATATCCCCATCGAATAAATTATGACGTTTATTAATATACTATTTTTGCTATTTTTTGAGATAATAATTTATCATGAAATTTTTTGGGGTATTACATTCTCCCCTCCTTAAAAAGGTTTTGTCCTCGAAACTAGACATACAGCGAATCAAGAAACTACCATTAAATGAATGTCGTATTCCTGATGTTTCATGACAGTGACTGTACTCTGTTACGACCGTGATGCGCGCAAAAAATCAAATAGAGCTTATATCCATCTGTTATAATCATTACAAGGGTTGTCAAGACCGTGACACTTTCGTTTCACACAGTCCAATAGCCTTTGATAGTGTCATGACCATGACAAGGGTCCAATGACACTCCTAACCATTATCGTATCCAAAATACCCGCTAAAATAACCCTCAAATCATACTGGACTTCAAATAACTCTTTATTGATATCACATAAGCTTCCCCCTACCAATTACGATTGAGTAGGATCAATGTTACAATTTTTAGGTAAAACACTAGTGGAAAGAAAGCATAAAGCATCAGAAAATCCAAGGTTTTCGGCATGACAAAGAAGAAAGCCGCAATGCAACCTACTACGACCACTAACAGAGAAAATAGAGGTACCACGAATAGTCTCCAGTACAGGATCTTCTTGGTAATCGGGTGCATTGTGAGTTATGGTGGTAATGAAAATCTAAATCGATGAAGAGTTCGCTAAGGTTTCACTTCCTATTTATAGTACTTAGTATTTAGGAAGTGTCAAAACAAAATCTAAGAAAATCTGGATTTTGAATTACGTGTGATTCATGTATCACGCGTGGGGGACTTTGCGTAGTAAATTCAAAGGAAATTTGGATTCGATAATCCAATCTTTACGCGTGATCTGAGATCGTGTTATCTCCTCACTGATTTGATCATTTATTGATCCATGTTAAACTCAAACTCAATTTTATTGCTCCCAGATAACCATCATAATTTAACTCCCAATTTTTAACATGAAGCAAATAAGATAAGTTTGATGACAGTACCAAATATAGGAATCCTTGTTTCCCAATCCAAGAAGTAGGCATATGCTTATACTTCTGTATAACAACTTAACCACTTATACAAATAACTTGTTGTAACTTTGCCATGAAGAAATTTTTTCTTTCTCAACGATTCTCATTCCTATTTTAGAATACCAAATATCCTCAAACATAAGTGTACTTCCCTTGGCATCTGAACCCATGTGACTTATAACTTATGATACATAAAACAGCATAAGCTAATGGATCCAACCAGCACAGTGAACATACACCATAACTTAACTACATGTGATCATACAAATACCATAGACAACCATCTTTGTTATCCAAGAGATTTTTCACTTATATAAGTAACAACTTCAGGTTTATCATATATCAGCATTGATAAGCAACAGAAGAATACACAAAAGTGTATATTTAGAAAGCACACATGTGCATATTTCTAATACAGAATATTTTGTGGGTACAGACACAAAGACAATGGGTGTATAGCTCTTATTCCTTACTTCCAGTATTACCACCAGAGCATGTTTCCTCAATGTCACTTCATGGCACATCCTTTTGCTATCAAAATCCACGATCATCGTTCTCTTCTATATTCTCATCTATATGAGTATCACTGTGAATCTTAAGGTTTTTCCATTTGTAATAGCGGTATTGTCAGAGTATATAAAGTCTTATATTTAACGATTATTCCCAATAGATCAATCATCAAAATGTGAAATTTTATTAATATCGCATAACATCATCTTACAGCCTTATCTCTACCTACTACAACATAAAATCAAACATATAGGTCCTAACACTAATATAACAGATATCATGACATATCGTACCACAACATCCAATTCTTCAGGCGTTGCGAAAAAAAATGCTATGATATTGATCCTCCACCAATGAGCGCAAGGTTAAAAGCCATTACAAACAACACTCCAATCATCGGATGCATTGTATTTCTCTTTGGTGAATTATAAGAAAGATTGATCCTTGAACCACGAAGGAGTTCAATGGCGTTTCACTCCTTATTTATACTACTTAGAGTAGGGAATCAAGATAAAATCTAGACAAAATCTAAATTTTATTATCTCCATCATCATGTTGATCTGCGAAGTGACCAGATTGTTATGCGTGGATAACTTTGTCAAACAAGATAAATGAGATATAGATTTGATATCTCAATCTTTGACATAATCTGAAATCTCATTGTCCCATCACATGTTCAGATATTGATCCATGTCGAGTTCAACCTAATCTTACTGTTGTTAAGAAACCACTGTAATGCAACTCTAATTCATTTAGCACAAGGTAAGCAAGATTGATTTAGAGATATTGCTAAATCTTAGAATCCTGGTTGAATAGATTAGAAGATATAACATATACTTGAGATTCTGTATACAAATATCAACCTTGAACACTATAACTTACTTTTCTTTTACCACGAAGGGAATCCTTATTTACAACTCAACTTCATGCTATAATTCGTTTCTTTACCTATACAGCTCTCATTTTTATTCTAAAATATTAATTTCAGAATATCCCAAAAAATTCTTGAACATTAGAAATTTTTTTCTTTACTGCTGAACTTTCCAGTCTTGTCAAACTAGCTATTGACATTTGTGGATATGTTTTGCATTAAGAAGATGAAATCTCTCAGTTCTTTGTGAAAGATTTCCTGCCCTTTTGTCGTAGTTCTCACTACTTAATTTGTACTCTATGCTTTTCTAGAAGCTCATATGAGATATACAATACTGCTTCTTATATATGTCCAATAAGAAATTGTCATTGAGAGTTTAAGTTTCACGTATCACTATACTTTCCAAGAGTAGTTAACATAACACTGCCTTATCTCATATTTTACCCTTTCGTATATTCTAAAATTTGATATAAATCTCTTCAATTCAATAATCAAAATCTGAGATTTGCAAACACACCAAATCTTCACCAGTATATGCCCTCAAGTTCCGTTTCCAACTTTATTCTATATGATCTCTAATCATAAAGTCATAACTTGGGTAAACGTTAAATCTCGAATTCATATGTGATTGTGAATCCCAAACTGCATTGTGTTTTCTTATTCTTAGGTCATCAATCCATGGATTCATATAGAACATGTATTTAGACTGATGTTTCTTACAATTCATCCAGTAATATTTCCAATGCTCAATAAGCAGGTTCTTAATCCCAGTTGGAGTATTCTTATGAGATTCAGTGAACCTTTGTTCCAAAATACATCTTTGAGAATACAGCACTTATATCCTCAAAATAAAATATCACTATCATCCAAGCATATAATTTCTTACGGTTATTAAGCCATCTAGCTCAATGTTTAACCCAAGGGGAGTAACTAACTCAGCATTTGTTACTTTCAATTTGTTCTTCCGTTCGCAATAACCCTTCATCGCAGCATAAAACAAAATATGAAATCGTTGACTATGATCACTTTGTCATGCATTGGGTATAACAAAGCATTTTATTGCATAGAGATGATCTAAATAAGGGAGACGACCCACATAATTCTCATTTTGGCTCAACCTGTAGGTCTATTATCCATCTCAATTATTGAACATCAGATAATCTTATGCTAATAACATGTCCATCTTATGTGTATATGTCCCCATTCTCCATCTCAAACTTTATGCATTTATTAGTAATTGATAAATTTCACTATCAATGTTCAAATACGTAACAATTATCCTACATATCTATTCATCCTTATCAACCGAACACTTTATAGTTCGTTTCACAAAGTTATACTCCTCCGAGATTAATAAAAATTAAACATTTTTTTTCATGTTCTCCCTACTACCATAGTTCAATCGCTACATATTTTCCTCATACTTCATTTATGAAATCACATTTATGTGTTACATCATGTTGAAAACATCTATGTCTAACCATGCTAGGACCTTTTCTCACTAAACAGGTAATGCTACTTTTTTGACGACAAGAAAAATCACATATATAATTTAACCTTCAACATAAAGTGTATTAACTTCTCATACATGAGCAAGTTTGCTCACATATATCAAATCATGTATTTGTCTTCCCACCCTTCATGATCAAGTTATTACTCGTCTTAGAGAGTAAATCTCATTTATTTACTCAACCCATTTGACTCATTCCTCTCGTACTGTACTCAATGCATGTTGCAATCCTATTCCATTATAAAAATGTCTTCTCATTATCCTTAAGTTCTGTCCCAAATCACACATAGTAGCGGTACCAAACAAGATGCTCATACAACAGCTACAACCAATATAGACACATCGGTCCAATTTTTCATGGCATATTTATCACATGATATATATCCTCTTAATATTATTTTATCAAATTTTAGTGCCTTTATCATTCCAAACATATCCTCAAAACATCAAGGTTTCGTTCTTGTTTGGTCTTATTTGCGCAAGTGCTGTTTTAATTCCAATTAAAACAACCTATGAGTTCAATCCAATATAACTCATGATATAATACTCATCTTATATGCCATGCATTTGTATTATGCTTAACTTATTCCCAAATGATTCAACTTAATTCCTATCCTAAAACTTTGGTTCTGATACCAATCTATAATATCCCGACTTTCCATTACTTATTAATGATACATATGACGTCACTAACGCTGGGCCTAACCCCTCAGCTATGCAAAAACTATACTTCCTGTCTTAATCATAAGAATTCAGCTAAGTTCACTTATATATCTTTAGTTTAGAGATTTTTTATGCACTCAATCATATCTCAGAATATCACCTTTGCAGCGGAATTTACATCTCTTTCTAAGATCAGAATACCTTTGACACAAAACTTACATCTTGCATCAAATCTTAGGTCACACTTCTCCTTCAAGTCTTGCTCCTGTACCAAAAAGAAGAAGAAAGACACAGAAAAATAATAACCGTAAGATATAGGAACTGAATAACGTGTCGGTCGCATTACCATGGGTTACACGAGAGGAGAAGATAATAAAGAAAAGAAAAATGATCATTTAGATCCTTTGTTTCAGCACTCTGAAATTATCATGCCAATCAGGTATTCACAATTATCATCACAAGCATACCAATGATTCAGGCTAGTCACATAAGCACACTTAACACCACGTAACAACGCTCGAAACCATGCGTCCATCGACACTCTAGACATTATCGACGTCATTTACTACCGTCATACCCTTTATGGTAATAACAGTCAAGACCTCCATATCAAATAAACTGAGAGAATGACACTGTGACATGACAGGTCCCCAGTCCAAGTCTCACACACTGCTAAACTCAACAATTAACTCAAGACTTTGTTATACTTACCATCATGTCAATCACACAGAGATGACAGACAATAGATACCCTCAATGTTATAATTATATCCTTGGCGAGACTTATTCAATTTCATAGATAAGGTTTACTTAGCTTTAGCAAAAGGGACATCCGCGAAAGGGGAACAGCGAAATCGGAATCCAGGGTCTCCGGCAGTGAGATACCCTCATACCAAAAGGTTGATGAAACAATGTCACCATGAAGTTACTGTATAACACATACGACAGACACAACGCTTATTTTATACCACAGAGTTATCTCACCAATTATGTATTTACACTCCTTTCATACATTCACCCTTATTATACCAGCAAATAAGGCATAACATACACCACGCAACAACACTCTACAGCACTCAACATTTAGCATAGAGCACACATCAGTTGCAGTCAGTATTTTATGTCAAGTCATGTTTATTGACTACGTCCATAGATTCTAATGTATATGATTATACTCACGGTATAATAACACGTATCGTCACATACAATAAATCTAAACGTTACCTTTTATCACAGTTCTTCACTGCACATGCTCCACCTCGTCCTTAAGTGATAATGAGAGCATCTCTAAGTCCTCTAATATAATAGGATATGCATATTAAGACACACCCTTGTGAATGATTGTTCACGTCATGGAATTGAGTGTTAAACAACACGATCCGTGCAGTTTAAAGGACCGGAATCGCTGTTCATAGTGACACGGTCTGTGTTCTCTCACAATCTGAAAAATGGCTTACTGCCCATAATGACACGGCCCGTGTTGAAACAACACGGCTCGTGTTCCTTCACAGTCTGGGAAATGGCTTACTACCCAACATGACCAATCGACGTGTTTAAATCTATTACTTCGCCTATACAGATCCAAAAATTATTTCGTAATTTTTTTTTACATAAACTAGACTTCATAATATTTTCATTGAATAAAAGTTCCTGTCATGAAACTTTACTAATAATAGTAGTTTATTCGTTTAATTTTATATTTTCTAGTAGATCAGATAGTTTGACCTTTCTTCACTAATAAGTTCATAACTCCTTACATACAACTCTAAATCTTGATTTTGAAACTGTTCTGGAAACTAGACTTCAAGACCTTTCCATTGATATAAGGCTTATTTTCTAACACTTTTTAAGTAATTCCATGTCAAGTCCCAAATTCAGTTCAATAACCAATTTTTACTGATTGACGTCCGCTCGTTTTGATTTATATCTTGAGATTCATAACTTTAAATCATGATCTATCAACTTCATTAGAAAGTAGACATATGAGGCTCTAATATATATTAAAATCTAAATTTATCTCAAACCCTCAGATTTTCGACAAAATTTCTAGTTTTGCATATTATGTTGTTCAGAATCTCAAAAACTGATTTTTTTTCATTTATGGTTTCTTCATGTTTTTCGTTCATACAAGTTCTCATGATCCCATGTCTATGTCTAGACAAGATCAAACAAATGATGCTCACCTTTACTTACCACGATCATCAAGGGCTACGATGAGCTCCAACGAATGACGCTTGAACCGTGTGAAGTGTTTAATGATGAGGCCGAGTTTTGACCCCCTTGCCCTTCTCCATGGTTATTGTGTCTTCTCCTCCGTGCTTGTCTCCAAGTTTCCATGTGAGAATGATGGGAGGAGAAGAGGAGACGAGAGTAATGAGAAATGGATGATGAGAAGGAATGATGATGAAGTGGTGAATGTGGTGGGTGAAGTGGAACAATTGGTTAAAGTGGAGGGAAGAAAGAGAAAGTGGGGATCTGGAACTTGTGTGAGATCTTCTAAAATCGTCAGAGTCGAAGAATTTTCTCTTTTCCAGATTCACCAGATGGTGGTTCTATTGACCTTGAATAATCTTGCCCAACGTGCTATGACACCGTTATTTGGCTTCCCACTTACAATTCTTGACTAAAGTGGTAAAAACCAAAACTCTTTAATGATCAGTTGAGTTTCTTTTGTCTTCAGGAGGAAGAGAATTTAAATCAATGACATGTATCCTTTCACCAATATAAATATATATATTAAAAAACTGAATTCAATGAATCAAACTGGATTATGCGAATTGGAAACTCAGTCAAGATATGGCAAATCAGATACATATCTGAATGAATCTTCAAGCTAGATAACAAGGTGATTAAAACAAACATTATCCAAAAGATTTATACTTTATAGAGCATTTAGTCAGCATATAGAATCAGTTTTAAAAAATAATTCTGGAAATTCTCTAACTTATACTCCCCCAAGATTAATCCTATGTATAGTAACAGAAATCAAAATTCTATAGAGGAATCATTTTCAAGCTGCAGATTCACCAAATACAATGTTAGGGTTCGTCGATTGGTATGCTAATTGAAGCTATAACTAGGGATCAATTCAAAGCTCATGTTGTTCATCTTTCTAAGATTTACAATTTTCAAGTGATGAGTCAGTTCAAACATCAATAACGAATTTAAGGGATGGCTTACATTGGATGGATGAATCTGAGCAAATGATGTGAGGGCCTCTCTGTTCATCTAGCAGCAAGATCCTACGATGTCTCCCCACTCAATTCCTAGACTTTTGATAGAAGGAATTTTTTCTGGTAAATGTTGATCAATGTTTTATGAAAGATGAAAAGTTGAAATTTGAATCAAGAGGATATGAGTCTATTAGGTTGTCAGCAAGAATGGAAAAATATGAATTTTAATTATTTTGGCACTTGAAACTATGAGTTTCGATTGGAGGGAATAAATAAGGGTAATTTTTTCAAATGTTGCAAGGTCAAGCCATTCCTTAATTTACGGGTCAAGTCTATTTATTACGATTGTTTTGAGATGGAGGAAGTATCGGTTACATGTATTATTCTATGGATGAATATTTTTGATGGTATATTATTATACACACATCTTGTTTCATGTAGCGCAACACTGATGAATTATTATTCTAGATAAATTACAATGAATTGCATATGTCTCCTTCTCACATAGCGAAGAATGTTGTCAATGCTGTTAACTACTGATAAATTTTTTTAATAGTTCATGAAAAAACTACTCTACCTTTACAATCCCTTAAAGAACATTGTGCTCTTGATGTATGAAATATAAAGTGTGTGCTCTTGATCTATGTACTCAAAATATTATAGATTTATGCACTGTAATGTTGTCATGATCTATAGTAATTTTTTGTTATATATACTACAACAGCCGTGTTTCATGTGCTATAATATTGATTATATGTATTATTATATAAATGAATGATTATGATAGTAAATTATTATACCCACATCACGTTTCATGTACTGTAATATTGATGAATTATTGTTTTAAATAAATTACAATGAATTGCATATGCCTCTCGTTCATCAATGAAAGAATATTATCAATGTTGTTAACTATTAGTGATATTTTCAAAAGTTCATGAGAGAAATCACTTTATAGTCTCTTAAGAACATTGTGCTCTTGGTGTATAAAACATGAAGTATGTGTTCTTATATTTGAAATCCCTCAAAATATTAAGTTCTATATATTAATTTCATGTTCTTTTAGTGATAAGTTAAATATATTTAGATACAGTTCGTTACATCTACCTATATATTGAAACATAGATTTCATGTATAATTTATTTTTATTATAAGATATTCCATCATATGTTAGGTGTACTGTAATTTTTTATTATATATATTGCAGCAGTCGTTTTTCATAGATTGAAATATTGGTTATATGTACTACTATGTGGATGAATAATTTCGATGATATATTATTCTACACATCATATTGCATGTACTATAATATTGGTAAATCATTATTCTACATAACTTACAATGGATTGCATATGTGTCCCTTTCACATATTAAGGAATGTCATAAACTGTTAATGAATTTTTAAAAGTTCATGAGAGAAATAGTCTTATTTTACAATCCCTCAAGAATATTATGCTCTTGGTATGAGAAATATAAAGTGTGTGCTCTTATATTTGGAATCCCTCAAGATGTTGAGTTCTATACATCAATTTTTTGTTCTATTAATGACAAAATTAAGCATAATTAGATATAGATGATTACATCTACCTATGTATTAAAACATAGATTTCGTGTACAATGTGTTTTATTATATATGTCTCTATACTCAAAATATTATCTATGTGTACTATAACTATCGATATGTGTACAATCTTATGTTGTATCACATCAGTTGATTCATTTCACATAATGCAATGAAACGTGTATTATTTTAGGTGTACATATAATGCATCATATGTTAGGTGTATTATTTTTGGCCTAACGTCTATTGCAGATGCGTTTCTATGAACTGAAATCCTAATTTGGCATTAACTTTCTATTGATGTATTGTAAAGTCTTTCATTACTGTAATATATACATAGCATATATTATACAACATAATGTATTCGACAACCAATCGAGTACATAACTTTCAAATATATAACAATTGAAACATAACGTTTGAATACATAACATTCGAATACATACCATTTTAATACACAACTCGCTATTAAAATACAGTCAGCCTACATGTTGAATTCCATGTTTATTTCACTAAACAAATACAATGTGTTACTACTATCCCAGCATTGTGACAACCCAATTGTTAGAGAACTCCATGGGACTAAATAGTATCTTAACAAGTTTTAACCTTGTGTGCAGAATCCAAAAAGCTGCATCTTGAGTATGCTTACCAACGACCTACCAACATAAGCATTATAATCGAAGCTACTCTTCACACAAAACTAATGAACACATTAGCCTATCGTAAGTAAGTCACTATCTGCTAATAGAGAAACAACGCAACCATAGTGTACTCATCAAACTCTATTCTGACACTCGATATCACCAATAAATCTCAAAACATCATCCCAAGACCCACATTACTTGTAACCCAATATGATCGAATTCCACTAGCCAAATCCCGAACCCCAACCCGACTAAACACCGTCCTCCCTTCCTCCACCTGACCCAATCTCGAATACGCGTTAACCAAACCACTTCCACAAACCCCATCCCTCCCAAGCCCGAACACCAAAACTCCACCACGTATAACCCTCATCCTATAAGCATCCTTCTCGTCAAGACATGGTAACGTATAGTTATCCGACCTTGTCAACACAATTGGAAATTTTTGGTGAAATAAATGGAATGAGATTCGATGAAATTAATGAATGTTGTGCGGCTTTGATGGAGCAAAATCGAGTTGCATAAAGAAAGGTGAGGGTGAAAATGGAGAAAAAGTGATGGTATGCCCTAGAGCGATAAATGCATGGTTGAATCTAATCCCAAAAACCGATACAAGATTCCTAAAACAAAATTAATAATGGTGGGCATAAAGCAAAATTAATGATCACTTTTTAATTTTTTTATTTATCAAAATTGATACAATCAATCATTGGGGGTACAGTGTAAAAAAATTTAGCAAATGGGGTGCTAAATGTGTGTAAATATATTTTGGGGGATAAAGTGTGATAAATCATTGAGATAGAAATTTAAATATAGTTTATCGTTGTCTTCGAATTCAACCATTTATTGTGTATGGGGCCAACCATCATCATTTCCATCTTCTCTCTCATCTTCATCTTTCTCCATCCAGTTGGGACCAAAATCACACTGCAACACCCTTTTTTGTTACTCAATGCCGTATCGAAATCACAATCAATAACACTAAAATCACCAAATGTTGCTCCAAAATCACAATCAGTAACATCAAAATCACTAATTTCTCTTATGCTCTACATTAGTGTGTATTCAAACGCTATGTTTTCGATTGTAATGTATTATATGTATATGTGCGGTACATGGATATACATGTGCAGTATATAAACATGTATATATGTACTATACACACATGTACGCTATGTATATAGACATATAAATAAAGTACATAAGCTGGTAGGTATAGCACACAGAAGTCTATTTTATTTCAAGAAAAGGTTACATAACTGGAATACACGATCGAAAAAGTTACAGGACCTAACAAGGACCTAACACACGATATAGAACAAGGAGTCATAGAAAATGTTACAGGACCTTACACACGATCAAATCACCTAATTAGGAGCCCTAAAACCCCTAACATCGCATCGATATTGTCACAAGTTTTCAAATTCCAACAACAATCTTTGAGCTTTTCAATCACTCAACGATTTTATTACAAGGACAACGACAGTTGCACATATTTGCATTCCCAGCATCAATCGAAGCTTTTCCAACATTTGGTTTGCACCACTCAAAGTAGCTGTAATTATCGTACTTAAAGAATAATCTGTCTTTTGTGCTTTTATTTTATCCAATAATTCAAATGGGTGGAACCTTGTTACAAGAATTGTACTTTGGGATAAATTTTAGGGTTGAATCTAGGTTTAGACAACCACCGTTGATTGATTGTTGCAAACTTTATTGTGGATTTTCAATAAGATGGTAGAAAAGGAGAAGATCCAAAAAAGAAAAAGAAGGAGGAGATCCAAAATAAAAAAGTGGCTAGTATCATTTCCGAAAAGAAAGAGAGGGGGAGATGATAGAGAAGGAGGAGATGTGACGGGTTAGGATTTAGTGTCAATAAGATAAAGGGGTAAATTGATCAAGAGAATTATAAGGGAATAGGGGTAAACTGATAAGAGCCTCTGTCGCTCTACTGCTGAGTTTTCAGTGCCCTAATCTGACTCTGAACTATGTTTCGTTGCTCAGCAGAGTTCCTATAGAACTGGACATGATAACCTTCTCTCCTGATTCTTTCGTCCCTTTCTCTTTATGACTTCAACTTGGCTCTTTCTGCTAATGTTAATATGGCCTTCTCTTGTGCCCTAATATCCTATGATGTGTATATCCTTGCTTCATAGTTTTTGTCAAGCTCTTCTATATGGTGTGTAAGAAGTTGACTTGATGCATCTAGCTTTGAGTTTTTCTCCAGTTTTTTGTGATCACCAATTAAAGAAAAGGTTTATACTATTTCCTTGAGAGCGTCAAGAGCCGATTGAATGGCCTTAGCTTGGTCAAGCTGCCCTTTTTGTGTTCATTGATAGTACTCATGATGTTATCCAGACTTTGGGTGAGATGAGTCGTGCCATCCTTCCACCTCTCAATCAGAGACTTCATTCTGCCCTTTATAATGTCAAGATCCTTGGTCTGTTTTGTATGGATGGTTTCCATTGTAATCTCCATTGTCTTTTGTGCAGCTCCTAGCTTTTGAGTAGCTCTGTCAGAAAGCAGACTGGCAAGGGCAAGCTGAGTTATCTTGTTATGGGTTTGCTTATGCTTCTTCTCAACTTCCCTCGGAGTATATGTTGTACATTTGATGATCTCCCGAGTCTCCTCAGCAAAGCCATTGTGAATCTTAGTGGGGAGAAGATTGATGTTAGCTTTGAATTGTCTTCCGAAGATCTCTAGTTGTGCTGTCAGCGTATATATTTCAATTAACATAGAATCAGAAGAGAGCGATTCTGGTGGAGGGATTTTGAGTGGACTGGATTATTTTACTTTTGGCTCTGTTATCCATCATTATTAAGGCTCATACTGAGTAGCAATGTAGTCTGGGGTATATAAATGAGTAGCCTGTCGTTGCAGTTCTTGCTGAAGCCTTTCTGGAGTGATGTCACTTGTTCTTGCCTCTTCTGAAGGCTCTATAGCTCTAACTGCTGTTAGTAGTTGCTCTGTTGTGGATGTAGGTTGTGGAAGATGAGTCTCATTTAATGAATCAAGAAGCTTTCTAACTGTTTTGACTGTCTTTTTTAAAGATGGATGCTACATAGCCTCCTCTAACTACTATGCAAACTCTCTGGTAGAGGTAGTAATGGGCATGTCACTCACTTTGGGAGATAAGTTTTGGAAAATGGATTCCTCCCATATGAGGATTTGCATTAGAGTTATCGTTGGAGTTTGTGAGACTGCTGTTGGAGGTAAGATAGACATCCGTACTGAGGATGTTTGTTCTGCTATTCTGATTTGTAACTCTGCTGATTGGCCAGCTTCATCTGGTTTTGCTGCTATGCCCTGCTGAGTCTCCTTATATGTTGATTCTTCTTCAACTAGGATAATGTCATCCTCTATTGAGATCTCATGGTGTGCTGGACTTGATTTAGCTTCTTTATCTATCGAGGTGGTTTCTCTGAGCCTGAATACTTCATCTACCATTTCCTGTTTGATCTGAAGTGGTGTGGCTGGGATGGGATAATTGTCAGTGCTTATCTCCCCCTGAATTTGTACCAAATCTATCATTTCTGTCATGTCAGCCTCAGTGGCAATTTGGTGTGCTGGTGCTACTTCTATTTGCAGCGGGGGTTTGCCAACTTCCTTGTTTATGTCTTGATTCTGAGGTTCTATGCCTGCTAGAGTTGTTTTTTCTATGAGCTTGTCTAGATCGTCACCCTCATCATCTTGAGGATCTTCAAGAGGTGCATCATCATCATCATCTCTTGTATCCCCTTCTGCTATTGTAATGTTTCCTTTTGTAAGCTTCTTGATGTTATTCAGGGTCTTGTAGTTGTATTTCTCAATGACTTCCTGTATCGTTACAAGCAGTACTTTATCAATGAAAAATTTATCTGAAGTGATGGCTCGAGAGTCCAACTTTTCTAATCTTTGCTCAGTAATGCTCTCTTGAATTGCATCTAACCAGCACAGCCATGTGAGGGCTATGTTTCTCTCTGACCTCTTGTCTTATACTTTCCATTAGTGTTGTGACAGTTGTCTCTTTTTCTGCTATAGTTTTGAGCTCTTGTTGTATTTTTTCATCATTTGACTACTTAAAAAATGACTGTTGTTTTGATGTGTACAAAAGCCTGCCCTTGGGTAGCTTGGCTCTCCTTGTCTTCTTCTTAGGTCTTCTGTCGTCTGGATAGATGGAGGTTACAGGTCCTACTTTCTTTGGAACTGTTGAGGTGAATTGCGGAGCTGGTATAATATCCATCTCTGTTGTTGAGATTGGAACGATGACTCTGTTGTTGACGGTGTTAGCACCGCTGAGGTCGTTAGTTCTACTCGTTTCGCTGTGATTGTCAGAATTTTGAAGTCCGGTTGCCCTTGTAACTCTTTCCTCTTCTGATGGCTAATGCCCTCCTTCTAGTCATGGGCATTGAAGCTAGTGGAACTTCAGATGCTTCTTCATACTCTTCTATCTGAGTGATCTGCTGTGCTACTTTGAACTCCTTCAAGGCCAATTTCAACGTGTGTCAAACGAACTGCTGTGATCTGCTGTGCTACTTTGAGTGATGGCTCCCGCTGGCCCGAGGACCAAGTGTGTCAAACGAACGGCACGAAGGTCCCCGGTAACGGATATCCCCGTATCTTCCACCTAGGAAGGAACTCGGGAAGAGCTGGAGGAGGTGTTTGAGGTACCTCCCCTGAATGCTCGCCTTTCCACTGGTGATACTCCGGTATCCATGGCCTGCTTGTCAGAGGAGGAGATCTACCAAAAGATGGGGGCTCGGACATCTTCCATTGTGCCCCTTGGGGAGATCATTGATTCCACCTCCTTCCTTTCTACGTGGTGCTACCGACCATGCTGGTATTGCACTCTGGGGGTCTCTTGCTATTCTTTAAATTTTCAAGGTCGGAAGGCTATGCTCAGCATGGTCTTCCCCAAGGATGAGGAGGAGTATGCCAAGCAAAGTCGGGTCGTGTAATGCCCCGAACTCCGCTGATAGGACACGTGACGTTATGCCGTCACGAACCCGATTCATGACAAGGCTAACCAAACCAAACGGGTCTAAAGGTATCAAGAATCAAGGAATATACCTGTGATGCTTCTGCTCAACCTGTTCACCTATTACAATTTATTTTACAATAGTAGTGCGGAAGCTATTTAATTACATAGTTTGGCGACATGATTAGTATATGACATTTATTACATCTCCAAAATGACTACAGATTTCATCGTAATATCTCCCCAAAGTGCATAAGGCGACTAACGTCCTCACTGACCGTCTGATAACTCACTTGCAAACGGAATACATAACCCGTGAGTATGAAGCTCAGTAACCTAGAATATATGTCTCACATTTATAGGATACTCCTCCGACTATGACGAATCGATGAGTACTAGTAAAACATTTATACTTTTTAGGAAAATAGGTATGCCATACTACGTATGAGTACTTGTATGATTTCACGTTTCTTAAACTTCATTTTGTTTAGCATACACACAGTCTCTGATTCAAGACTCCTCAATCGTTGATCGGGTTACAAGAATCCGTCGATTTGATCCGTATGTGCCAAGATTATATGCCGCCTTACACTTTAGTGGATAAAGTGTGCTTTCAACGGGCTCTATTTGCCCCTCGTTGGGATAGATTTAGGCCTCCCTGCAAAGAGTAACCAGTGGCCGTGCCACATCGGGCGTTGAAACCGCTGCATGCATGCTAAGAGGATGGGGCTGCCCAACGCTCCCTAGTTAGTTCAATTCACCCGTGA
Organism: Drosera spatulata; assembly: GCA_035668315.1. Taxonomy (NCBI): domain Eukaryota; kingdom Viridiplantae; phylum Streptophyta; class Magnoliopsida; order Caryophyllales; family Droseraceae; genus Drosera; species Drosera spatulata. The sequence goes on along the minus strand of JAOVYX010010397.1, from coordinate 36,223 downwards.
CGATGACTCAAGAAGATTGGTTAGAGTTCAGTCTTGATGACTTTTACTTAATATTCGATAAAGTTCTTCAAGAAGGGAAATCACGTTCGACCTTCTTCGTAATAGTTTCAGTAGATGAGATCACGATAATATGGGGTAAAGCCTCCAACACATTTTCAGAGGAGTGCGACATATGACTTGACAGTTCATACACCGTGTACAGTGTTCAGTCTTAATATTCGATTAGGTGTTCATCGTTGGTTTGCATTTCATTTATTCGTATGTCCCATAGTGTAAATCCCAAACTCTTCTCAAAGCTTTCTTAGGCATGCAATAAGATGATTTCATTTAGCGTTGTTCATACATACATATTTAATGTCCATTTCTACACGTAAGGTTCATGTACCACATATACGTGCTTAGATTAACCATTAATGATGAATGTGCGTTACGCTTACCAAGGACTGGGGTCCTGCTATGAGCCCCGGGCGTTCTATCCTCTGAACAGAGCCCCGTTGTGGGCGCGACCTGGAGCAGTCACGGGCGTGACCCGAGTCGTGGACGCGACTACTTAAATTCCAAAAATTGGAGAAGTTTGCTGGGTTGCGGGCGCGACCATACCCATCGCAGGCACGACCAGGTTTGTTGCGGGGGCACGACAGTGCTGGCGAGGATGTTTGTTTGGTTTGCAAAGGATGAAGGCAAAGGGAAAGGGATAAAGGCCGAGTGATATGGTGATGGAGAGGCTGAGGTGATGGAGGCGTGTGCGAGATTCGCGGACGAGGCATGCAAGGAGATTTTCAACAGGGCGTGAATTGGTAGGAGGGAGTTTGAATATTTTCAATTCATTCCTCGTTTGATTGTTCTCAGTCTATTTTTATCCATATTTTGTTTTATTATTTTATCGAAAAATATGCCTGTAAATAGGCGAAATTATTTCTAACTTAGTGACATTTGTTTCGTTGCAAATTTCGAACATTTCCAGGACTGTATTTTGTTAGCCCAAATACGTGTATTATAACGTTATAACGTCGCACGTACATTATATTTAATACGTATGTTTGTTAAACACATACGTTATACCGTTATAATGTTATATTTAACGTTACGTATTCGTTCTATTATTCGTACGTTTAAATAGCGTTATATTTTATAATATATTTAATATCAAAATTTTGGGATATTACAGGTCGAGTACGCCTGACAGACGTATAATGACCTTTTTCGGGTAAGTGTCTTGTTCTTGTTCTAGTCTTTTATTCTCTCATGTTCTTGTCGGTTTGTTGATCTGAACTTGTTGATCTCTGCAGGCGGTGTCCTGTTATTTTGAGTTGGCCTATTATTGGGAGGCGTCTATTAAGACAACCAACCAAATGAGGGTCGAGCTCCAGGCTCCCAGGTCGGCCAAGGAAACGTCCGAGGCCCAGTTGGCTGCTGCCTAGCTGAGGATCGCGGGGTAGGACAAATCAATAAAGGACCTGGTGGCCGCCCTCTCTGCCAGGGATGATGAGATCAAGGGGATTAGCGAGAAGATGGCGGAGCTGGACAAGGGTTATTCTAAGTTTCATGCGATGCTGAAGTCGGTCCGGGCTGGTTTTCGTACCCGAAAGGGGGATATCAAGACGGAATATGTTGACAAGGGCTTCAATTTGGGCTGCGAGATGGCCTTTAAGGAGATCCTCTAGTTCGAGGAGGCAAACCTCAAAGTTTCAGGAGTGAAGAAACTCCTGTCTGCGCTCCCTTACACCAAACTTATCTCCTGCCCGAGCAGGTGGGTAGAGAAGGGTCGGACCTTCACTGAAAAGGAGAAGAAGGCTTGGGTGGCCGTAGAGAGGAAGAAGGAGGAGGCGACTGAGGCCTCATCGGACGAAGAGGTTGAGGCTAGCACCTCGGGACCCTCTGGGTAGAACTGAACTTGCAATGTAAGGATCTAGGAACCTGGATCTCGAGGGGTTTATCCCGAGGTCTGCCCCTTTGTTCTCACCTTTTGAATCAATGAATTCCCCTTTAATTCAGGGGTTTCCGCTGTTAGTTTCATTGGACTTTTAGTATCGCTCTAGGACAATACGTCGAGTACTGTCTTGACTTTATTAAATAAAAAACATTACAAAATTCAAGTTGGGTTACATGACATATTTAGAGTCTGGTCCTGACTTTCTAGCTTTATAGGCTTCGCGAGTTGGGTCCTTTATGGCCAATCCCTTGGCTTTATAGACTTCTCGAGTTGGGTTTTCTTTATAACTAATCTTTGGAAGTAAAATTTGAGGTCGTCCCCGTTAAAGGTCCTCGGTAGTGGGTGTCCATTGAGTCTACAGATCTTGTATGCCCCTGAAGTTAACACAAGGCTAACTTGGTGAGTTCCTTTCCACTTATCCGGTGGTTTTCCTCTAACCTGGAGGCCATCGAACTCGGCCCTTCTGAGTATTAGGTTGCGGAGTTGAAAGCACCTTTTCCGAACTCCTTTGTTGAAGTACCGAGATACATTTTGTTGATAAACTCGGGTTTTGGTCAGTGCGGTTTCCCTTCTTTCCCCTACGAGATCGAGCTCCTGCTTTATTATTTGTGGGTTCTTCTCGGACAAGAATCCCATTATACTTGGACTTGGCTGCTCGATCTCGACTAGGACCACCGCTTCCATACCAAAGGCCAAAGTGTATGGAAATTCCCCTGTGGACCTTTTCGGGGTTATTCTACGCCCATAAGGCTCCTGGGAGTTCTTCGACCCATCTTTCTTTTGCCTCGATCAGCCTTTTAGACAGAACTTTCTTTATTTCTTTGTTCACTGCCTCCATTTGCCCATTTGATTGCGGGTGTTTAAGTGAGGTGAACCTTTGTTCAATTTCGTACTTCAAATAGTATTCTACAAAGCCCTTGCCTGTGAACTGGGTTCCGTTGTCTGAGATCAGAACTCGGAGCACCCCGAATCAACAGATCATCGACTTCCAAACTCTCCTCCGTGATCAGAACCCCGACAATCAACCTCGTCATCCGTCGTACGACAGAGAAGAGAAGGTGAGGAAGAGGAAGGAGTTGCAGTTGTCGATGGTGCTATGAAGTTCGCTGTAGCTCAGAAGTTATCAGTGACACAGCCTCGGCCTCTGCCCATTTGTGAAGTGTTCCACTGCCACCATCACAAACTTCCTTTGCCTCGTTGTTAGGGGAAAAAGACCTAAGATGTCGACTCCTCATTGCTCAAACGGCCATGGGGATTCGATGGTGGTGAGCTCGGAGACGGGTGCGTTGATGAGGTTGGCAGTTCGTTGACACCAATCACAACACTTCACAAGCTTGGCGGAGTCAGCTCGCAAGGTCGGTCAGTAATATCCTTGTCTCAGGCATTTATGGGCCATAGTTCTGCTCCCGTGATGATTCCTGCAGTCCCTTCCATGTAGCTCGGCCAATATGGTTCGGCCTTCTTCTATGGCAATGCACTTGAGAAGAGGGGGGGGGGGGAGGAATATGATCTCTTGTATAAGTCACCACCTATCATCATGAACTTTGGAGCCTTATGTTTGACTTTGAGAGCAGTCCTTGGGTCTTCGAGAAGCGTCCCATTTAAGATGTACGTGCAGATATTGTCCATCCAGGATGGACTAACGTCTAGGGGGAGTGCCTCCATTCTCGTGACCTGGTCTGACCTCGGGGCGACAACTACATCGGTGTAGTATCTAACTTTGTTTGGCTTTTCTCTAGTTTGGGCACACTGGCTAAGACGATCAGCCACCATATTTTGTCCCCTTGGGAATTTGCTGCACTTGGAGTGCAGGAAGTTCCCGAGCCAGTCTCTAGGCTACTTCCCAGTACCCTTTCATGATCTCCCCAACTACACACAGGTCATTCATCTGTTTAGCCACTACCTTGGAGTCAGTATAGGCTTCTACTGTCGAAGCGCCCAAGTGCCTGACTAGCTGAAAACTCGAGATCAGGGCTTCGTATTCAATCAAGTTATTGGTGACGGTGAACTGGAGTTCGATTGCACAAGGTAACTCCCATCCCGTGGGAGTTATCATAAGTACTCCAGCCCCTGCCCCCTTTGTATTTGATGATTCGTCAGTGTAGATCTTCCATGGCTTATCTTCCTCAACTCGATCTTCCCAAGTTTTTGAGGTCGGGCATTCTGAAAACCGACACTCCATCAGGAAGTCAGAGTGCTTGTGCTTTTACTGCAGTATTGGGTTTGTAATGCAAATCGTACTCGCTCAATTAGATGGACAATTTGATTAGTCATCTTGAGATTTCAGGTTTGTACAGAACTCGCCTTAGAGGCTAGTCAGTCACTATTATAATACGATGCGCTTGAAAGTAGGAATGAAACTTCCTTGACGCACTTACTAGTGCTAGGGCCAACTTCTCTTTTCGGGGTACCTAGTCTCAGCAACATGTAACATTTTTCTTACGAAGTAGACCGGTATTTGCTTGCTTCCTTCCATTCTGAGTAGGACAGCCAAGACGACGTTGTCTGAGGCGAAGAGGTAGATCAATAATTCTTCCCCGACTTCTGGTTTTGGCATCAGGGGCATTTCCCCAAGATAGATATTGAGTTCTTCAAAGGCTTTTTCGTAACTCGGGGTCCACTCCAAGCATGCGGTGGTGCCCCTTAGCACTTTGAAGAATGGCAGGGTCCTTTCTGAGTTCCGGGAGATGAATCTCCTGAGTGATGCTAAGCATCCTGTCAGCTTCTGGATTTTCTTTTTGGTGCACGGGGGTTCATGTTCAGGATGGCTTGGACCTTTGCTGGGTTGGCTTCGATGCCCCTACTTGTGATCATATACCTAAGGAACTTTTCAGATTTAACACCGAAGGTGCACTTCGTGGGTTAAGACGTATGTTATAGTTTCTGAGGACCTGAAATGTCTACTCCAAGTTGGTAGTATGGGTTGCTGACTTCAGGGACTTGGCGAGCATATCGTCCACATATATCTCCATGTTTCTCCCAGCAATGGCTTGAAAGCCTTATTCGCCAACCTCTGGTACATGGCCCTAGCGTTCTTAAGTCCAAACGACATGACCCTGTAGCAGTAGGCCCCTCCTTCGGTGATGAAGGAAGTCTTGACCCTATCTTCAGGCATCGACTAGTTGGTCAATTCTGGGCAAAGGGTAGCAGTCTTTTGGGCCGGCTCTGTTCAGGTCGGTGAAATCGACGCACATCCTCCACTTCCCATTTATCTTTTTTTGCCATGACTAAGTTTGCCAGCCGCTAAGGATATGAGACCTCCCTAATGAAATTGGCACCAAGGAGTTTGCTCACCTCCTCAGCGATGGTCTTGTTCTTATCGGACTCGAAGCTCCTTTTCTTTTGTCTGATAGGTTGGGCTTTTGGATCTACCGAGAGTGGGGATCGATCCCTAGCATGTCCTCCAATCCCTAGGCAAAGTTATCTGAGTTTCTTCTTAGAAATCGGATCAGCTCTCCTCTAGTTAGCTCCTTTAACTCGGTCTCGATGCGAATAATTCGGTCCTGGTTCTCTTCTTCCAAGGGAACGACCTCAATTGCTTCTACTGGTTTGGGTCCTTCAACTCGATACTGGGGATCAAGGTAAAGGGGGAGAGTTTCCCGCCTTGTGCCTTCCTTTTGCTTAAGTGTGGCATCATAGCAACGTCAGGACTCTTTCTCGCTCCCCTTCATGTGGCCTTCGTCGTTCGGGGTTAGGAATAACAAGCTGAGGTAGCACGGAGCTACGACGACCCTCAGGTTCATCAGGATCGGTCTCCCTATTATCCCGTTATATGCTGAGGGGAGGTCCACCATCAGCAAGTCAGTGACTCGGGTCGCTATCGTGTTGGTGCCTTTATCCCCAAGGACTACTGGGAGAGAGACATAACCTTTAGAAAATACAGAGTTCCCAGTGAATCCAACCAGAGGGTTTTAAAAGGCTTCAAGTCCTTGTCCTCTAGTCCCATCTTCTTGTATGCGGGTTAGTGTAGGACGTTGGTGGAGGAGCCACTATCTATATACATTCTTCCCACATCAAATTCCCCGATGTGGAGGGTTAGCGCTAGAGCATCATCATGAGAAAAAGTGATTCCAGATCCGTCCCCTTGGTGGAAGCCGACTTCGGAGTCCTCCCTAGGCCTCTTATTCTTGTGTCCCGAGCTCGTGGAGATGCTGAGCTTGGTGAGGCTGGAACTGTGCATCGACGGGGACGGCACAAACCCTCCCGAGATGACATTGATCCTTGGTCTTTGCTTTGGACCGTCATTCTTCTTGTGCGGCGACAAGCGAGTCCTTTCCCAAGGTCTTTGTGGCTACCTTTCTCGAGGTCGGGACTGATCTGCCACAAACCTTTTCAGGGCTCCCTTTCTGATCAACTCCTTTATGGCGTCCTTGAGGTGGCGACACTCTTTCGTGTCATGTGTATGGTCTTTATGATACAGACGGTACCGAAAGGTATCTCGATTGCCTCCTCGGGAGCGTTGCTTCTCTGGGTTTATCTGGAGGAAAGTTTCTTCCCGAGCCGTCATGAGTACCTCGGCTCGGGAGGTATTGAGCGGTGTATGCCAGAGATAGATGGAACCCTTTTTATTTTTCTTCTCCTTCTTCCCTTCCCAACTTGCGAAGGGCATCCTTTCTCCAAGTCGGGAGTGGATGGACCCCCGATCTCCCGAACTGTATACTCCCTTTGTCAGGCCCTTGAATCGGTCCTAGACCGCCATTTCGACCTTAGCGGATACGTGTTGCCTGATTTTTGCCAACAAGGTGGTATACGTCCAAGGACGCTTCAGGCTCAGGTCATATGTCAGGCTCCTATTCTCCAGCCCCCTGACCAAGGCTCAGCAAATATCGAAGTCCTTTGTCTTCTCAATGTGCTCGACTTCAGAGTTGAACCTTTGAACATTGCTCCTAGGCTTTCGCCTGGTCTTCGCTTTACCTCATAGAGGTGTTCAGAGGTCAGCTGGATCCTTTGGCTGTTTATGAACCTGACGGGAAACGCCTTAGCCAAGGCCTCGAATGATACGATAGTTCCTGAGGGGAGCCAATTGAATCATACCCGAGCCGGTCCTCTGAGCGAGGTCAGGAAGGCCTTGTAGATATGCCATCCGATACCCCGTACAGGTTCATGGAGGTCCAGAAGGTCTAGACGTGGTCGAAGGGGTCCTCTGTTCCATTATAAGAGTACATCACGGGCATTTTGAACTTGTCATGAGGGACTTCTCTGTTGATCTTTGGAGTGACGTGCGTCTTCATCCTCAGCCCGATTTCACACTTCGGGTCTCGAGGAGTCTCTTTGATTATTTTCTTCAACTCCGTGTTGGGTTTGGAGTTGCCTTTGCCCTCTTTGATTCCTCTCGAGGACGGTTGCCAGCCGACTTTGAATTGAGGAGACTCCTCAATGGGAGTGATTGAGTGGGAATGAGCATGTGAAGATTCCCCTTGTCCCTCCTGTAGAGCCTTGTGTTGGTTCAGGTGATGCCTGAGATCGGCGTGAGGTACCGTCCTGTGTTGGTTCCGAAGCGGTGGGATCAACTCGGGCTGAACGCTAGGTCCTGTTCTGACTTGAGACGGGGATGGCCGAGGTGCGCTCCTCCATTTGGAGTCGGAGTTGGTTGAACATCTCGACCGTCACTATTTCTGTATTTTCTCCAGGTCCCGTCATGTAACACCCTGGCTTCCAGCTCAGTTGACACGTGACGTTATGGCGCTATAGATAGCATTCATAGCAAGGCCAACCAACTCCACCGAGTTTTAGGTATAGAATTCAAGGGAACCATTCATACATACCATTACATTTTCAGAAAATAGTTATAAAGTTATTTTACAACACACCTCCCAATAGTCAAAACATTATACATCGAATCTTCCAGAAGTTAACAAAATTATACATCCTTCGGCCAGCAACTAAAATATTACATGTTATCTTACAGCAACTATTACTAAGTTGTCACATTATTCATAATTAAGTGTAACATTCTAGATGCAATGCAAGCTCACCTTAACTCGTTTCAACTACATTTTGGCCTGCACTTGAAAATAATACCCTTAACCCACGAGCAAAAAGCTCACTAACCTAGGGAGAAAAGTTCGGTTTTCAGAGGGTTCTCCATCGACTTTGGCAAATCGTGGAGAGCCCCTGAAGGAACCCCCGAAGGGAAGGAAGGAAGAGAAAATATATACTTAGGCCATATTAGTTAAATAATGATATTATAATCAATTTATATGGCTTATTAATTATATTATATCCATGGAATGCGTCTTTTCCTTTTACGTTATTATTAGATAATTAAGGACACGGCTTCACAATGCCAAATCTGAAGGAATACTTGAACCCAACGACTTTGGCAAAAACCATGGGAATCTAACAACTAACGGGGTAAACCTCTCTCAAGCATATTTTCTTCTTTTTCTTTATAGAAATGATCCAACGGGTTAGCTAGACCTGATTGACATGTTCGGTCTTCTACAGAAAGTGCTTGGTGGCCCAGCCACCCATGGCATCGCAGAGTCGTTACGTGCACGTGAATAGGACAAGTCGTTACTTTTCCAATCCCGACGATTCAAGCAACACGACACAAATGAAGTTACAGGGAATGATATATAACAACAGATTTTTCATGATAACGTCAACGATTCTCATGATGACTGATGTGTGCAGAGATGAACGGGAAAAGATTATGATGAAGTTTGGTTGAAATGACAAGTGATTGCAAATTTATTAAGCAACAAGGGCCATGTCGTTGAGCATTAAACAACATGGCCCGTGCAGCTTGAAGGACTGAAATCGCTGCCTCTAGTGACACGGTCCATGTTCCCTCACAATCTTGGAACTTTCAATCGCTGTCCATAGTGACACGGCCCGTGTTGATACAACACGACCCGTGTTTCCTCACAATTTGGGAACTCTAAATGGCGTTTTAAAAATTTCAACCGCAATCCTTTTCGTTTATTTTCGACGAATGTCATATTATATATATGTGTGTGTATATATCAAATGATATTAATCATCATCACCCACTTTCAAGTCAAACTACACATATTTCCTGTGACGAACATAACGTATAATGAAATGACCCGGTCACTTTCCTCGCTCTTTCGACGACATTACGTCAACTATCCATCGTCCCCGACCATAATTATTATCATACAGTACCCACATAACATATCAATCACGCATAAGTCATCGGCAAAAGGGTTAGGTTACCTCCCGACGGTATTAAACCCAAGTCACGTAACCGAGAGAACCCGCATGAGACGCCATCATTGTCCCTACTGTCAAGCCGCTGCTCACCGGTGGTCAGACCTTCGGATGTCTACCAGTCTGCTGGTAATTCACTGGGGGTCGGAGCGTCGTCAAAAGCCTGTATGTATTTGTTAGCTAAAAAGGAGAGTTAAACGAGACGGGATAGTTGTGTGGTTCCTTACTGTGGGGAGCTTGTGATCATTCTACAGTGTCGTGGAGAAGACAACAACGTTGTTCGGGTGGTGCTCCTGCGAGAAGGGAAGCCGCAGGGTGGTGGTGTGCTGTTGTTCGTGAAAATGAGAGAAGAAGTCCTCGGGTGTTAGTGAGAGGTTGCGGCTAACCTTGTGTGTTCTCCGATGACCTAGGAAGATGACGACGATGAGGTCATGCCCGAGGAAAGGCAACACTAGCTAGTTGTGTTGGGTATGATGTTTATGGTGGCCGGTTAACTCCCATGGTCATGGAGGCGCGACAAAGAAGGGAAGGGCGCTGTGTGGCGTCTCTGGCTACTCCGATAGCCGCTGACTAGTGGAGCGTGGTGATGGAGAGGTGGAGGAGACAAGAGGAAGGTTGAAGATGATGGGTGATGGCGATGGTGATGGTGAAAGGGTTGGTAAGATGGAGAGGGGGAAGTGACGTGGAGGGTAGAAAAAGAGGGATGGTGGGAAAATTTTTAAACACATAGGTCCCATATATTTTTTAATTAAAGGATAATTTTTATCCCTTTTTATTATATTTGATAACAAATATCTCCAAAACTAACCCAATAAAATTAACGTTATTTAACCATAACTTATATATAGTGTTAAGAAATAATAAATTATCCCTCATTTAATTACTGTCCTATCACATCAGCTCTGTTCTTTTGTTAAGTTTTAATGTTCGTGCATTCAAATTATATCATAATAACGAACATTATATTATTGTTATCTTCCATTGCACGTACTTATTTCTAACGTTAATAATTATAATTACAAAGACAAGTGTTATTTTGATGTTAATTTTCATCTTTTTTAATTAAAGTTCTTACGTTAATAATTTATTTTCGTAACGACGAGCATTTATCAATGGTACTTTTCATCGTTCGAAAATATTTTTACGAATGTTAAATATTTTACGAGCAGTAGTTCCCCACATTTATACGTATAAATTATGTTTATATGTACATTTTATATTTATACATAGATTTTAATTAATATAATTTCTTGGGTATTACATTATCCCCAATTTTTAAGAAGTTTCGTCTCCGAAACTAATTCTAGATATAGGTGGGCACAAGTAACCTTTCCAACAAATAAATACAGATAATGTTTCCGCATTATATCCTCTTCTTCCCATGTATCTTCAGAGGTCACATGATTTGCCCATAAGACCTTGACCAGGGATATTATACGATTCTTGATAACTTTCTCTCGTCTGTCTAGAATCACCTGAGGTTGTTCTTCATACGTCAGGTTCTCATTCAGAATCATTGGTTCATGTTGGATTATGAGACTTGGGTCGGAGACGTACTTTCGCAATTGTGACATTGTGAATACCTGACAACTCGACGGGTAGTGCGAGTCGATAGGCGACTTCTCTAACTTGTTCCAGCACCTCATAAGGCCCAATGTAGTGAGGACTTAGTTTTTTCTTCTTTCCGAATCGCATCACCCCTTTGATTGGAGAAATCTTTAAGAAAACATGGTCCCCCACTTCAAACTCTAACGGTCGTCTTCTCACGTCCGCATATGATTTTTGATGATCCTACGTTGTCTTCATTCGCGATCGAATTTGTTTGATGATTTCTGCCATCTCTTACACTGCTTCTGGCCCCACCGTGATCGTATCTTCGATATCGTCCCAGTAAACCGATGACCCATACCTCCTTCTATAAGCAGCTTCATATGGCGCTATACCGATGCTGGAATCGAAGCCGTTGTTATACGTGAACTCCAAATGGGGCAAGTGTCGATCCCACGATCCTTGAAAATCAAGAGTATATTAGCGAAGCATATCTTTCAGTGTTTGAATCGTGCGTTCTGTTTGTCCATCAGAAGCTGAGTGAACGACCATACTGAAGTTCAACTTCCAAAAGCCTTCTTTAGTCATTAACCATCTGGCAATACACGTTATCTTACTTGTACACAATAAAACGATTGGACATGTCCTCGTACTGCTATACTTGTTTCCCCATAACAAAATAGGAAATAGCCATTTACGGATAAGTTGGAGCAACGATCCGATATTCTGATATCCTTAAGAGTTGATTGAACCAATCTAATATCTTTTCTTAACTTGCAACATGGTAGAGCCGATAACATATATCATGGTGCTACTTAATCCTGATTGTAGTATTATTATGTCGATGAACTCTAGGGATTCTTTCCATACCCAAGCTTATGAAGTGTATCAGTATCAGATTGGTTTAACCAGAACTGTTCACATTAAGATGTGTCCTAATGCTCATGTCAATCTTAGCTAATCAGCTTATACAAACATAACTTACCAGGTTGGAACTTGAGGTTCCATATTATTACTAAATACAAACAATATACATGTAGATGTCACATTGTTGTCTTTCAAAACTCATATATTCACATCATCTCCCATATGTCCTGATATAAACATGGTATGCACTTTCCAACTGAACTCCATTATTATGTCCATGACCTCATTTATAGTTTCAAGTCTAATAGCAAAATTCCTTATCAAAATCCAAAATTTTTACAAACATGCCAAATCTCCCCAATATGTATGCCTATGTTCTATTTCCAATCATGGTTTCGTACGATTTCTAATCACTATAAAATACAAAACCCAGAGCAAGATTGAACTTCCCTGCTAACTATTCCTCCTTCGCCACATATATCGTTCTTTATATTTTGCCCATGACAAATAAATAGATTCACATATGTGTACCAAGTCGTCAATCACTGACCTATTGCATTGAAAATCTCTCCACAATTATCTCCTTCAATGCAGAGCTTTAGATATCTTTCCAAAACTACAATAATTATCTCTTGTATATACACAGTAGCGTTGTTACCCCAAGCTACGAGACATAAGCATATGATCAAGTTTCTTAGTTTACAGCTATACATATTAAAAGAGTACCATTCAACTTCTTGCTATCTACACTCAAAAGAATACTATCAGAGTTTATTCCTAATAACTTGAACATCCTATGATTGTTCTTATATTTGTAAGATGAGAAAACTTTTCATCTTCAATTCTAACAATAATCTATCATGGAACTCGTTCCTCATATCGTTCATCCCAATAGTATTCTCTGGCATGATGAATTACTCATGTAATGAATACAGTTCTTCTGATTAGAACAATAGTATCGCGAGAGCATATAAGGTCTCATCAAATGAAAAACATCCATCTTGTTCTTTATCCCAGTAGAACATTCAACACTATCTCTAAACAAAAGTTTTATTGATATCATTTAAACACCATCTTACAATCATAACTCTATCCACCAAGGCATAAGATCAGACATACAGGACTTAAGACCAATATAACTGGTATCATGACATACTTTGCCACCAGATCTGATTCCTCAGGTGTTGCGACAAATAAGGCCATGATACTAATCATCCCACAGATGAGCGCAATATACACAACCACTATGAGTAGCAGACCAAGTAAGTATTTTCCTGGGTGCATTGTTATTCTCTTCTCGTCTTCTTCTTATTTCTTTTATTGAAGTGAAAGGATTTAGGAACTCTAAACCACAAGGAAGTTCAATAAAGTTCCATTACTTATTTATACTAAATGGAATAATAATAAATCTAAATAATATCTAAATGTTCACGCCTCATTTAAGGCGTTGAATAGCGAGGTGACCCATTTGTCATGCATGGGTGTATTATACGAAATCAGATGAGATCTAGATTCAACTGCCCAATTCTTTGCCATAACTTAAAATCTCACTATCCCATATACAGTGAACACAACACATGTGTTACATTCATGCATATAGCTGGGAAAAATCATTTTATTTCCTTTCATTCTTTCATTGGTGCAAGATATATGTATATCTTTTCATGTCCAAGAAAATATGACCAGTATTTAATTCTTTTTGTTAATTAACTCTTTATATTATGAATGACATAATACAAACCATATCACATCAAATAGATTTTCGTAAATTCCGAATGTAAAAAAAAAAAAAAGACTGTTTACATATTAAAATTCCACAAGCGAAACAATAGTTTGAACATTATAAAACTCAAATAGCTTGACAGAAAAATCCATCTCATTTATAGTATCAATGTAGACTCAAGCTTCTTGGGGTTTGGTTAGTAATCCTTGAGAAAAGACAAGATTAGTATTGAAGAGATATTGTAACACACAAATCCAAGTCACCCTAGGTTATCAAAATTCAAACCAAGTAATTGAATTAAACCAGTACAAAATGAGATTTTCAAACATTCTCAATCTTAGGATGAAAGTTGGGATCCAATCCGATTAAAATATTTAGTTATAAACTAATACCGAATTTGAACGTAAGACTACCAGGGCAACTTTTAATCAATCATAATTCGTAATTGTGATTGATTTTGAAGATAAACAAAGGTTCAAATTTCTCGAGTATAATGGAAAACTAATTCATATACACCTTAAAGATCGATGAAGCCACATATACATGTGGTATGGAAATATAACCCTTGACAATAAAACAATAGGTGATGAATATATCATCCTTACGAACATACTCAATAAGATTGCAAATCAATAGAATAAAAAACAATACAAGAGAAATGAAGGCATAAGAAATAAAACATGATTATTTTCTAGCCTTCAAGATTGTCAGAATCATCTTTCATTTAAGTCAAAGCAAGTACTATTGTATCATGGGGACAAATCTTGTCCAGTTCATGAAACTATTTCAATCCTATTCAAACAGAAGATATAGACACATTTGTATCATAAGAACAAAGCTTATGTAATTCTTAAAATCTCTAGATCCCAAAAACATCATTTAAGATTAAAATTTGTAGAAGTTTAGGATAAGAAGAATGCTGAAACAATATCCTTTGAAAATCAAGTTTGAAACTGTTATAACTCATAGGATTCGTCCAAATTAATTCTTACCATGACTTTATCAAGCACGACCTCAAAGGGAATATGGCCAAGGATAAAATCGAAAGCTCCCCTCAAACCATCGCTTTCAGTTTTAAAATAGATTCGCCATAGTAGCAACAACGAAACTATTTGTAGAGTAATGCACTTGTACCTTTTTCAACAAGAATATAAAACCACGGGTATCTAGATAGAGTAAGTTTTTGGCACATAAAATACAAAAACTAAGAGCCCATAAAACTTATAGCCATAAAATTAAGAGCATGATCAAGTTAAGAACCTTGAGTTGTCCATCTTCAAATCATATTGGTTGATTCAAGATCTAACTCAATAAAATCAAAATAATTGAATACTCTTTGTATTATTATGGAAGGTGGAATTCAATTCGACCAAAATACCAAGAAATAAGAGCCAGATAAGTCCTTACTACTTACTAAAACCAATACAAAAAGCTCAAAACAGTATACGCATCGAACCTAAATAGGAATTGCCGCTTGAAAACAACAGTTGGCTTAATTCAAATGATCAATTTGTTGAGCATTGGGTCCTATTGAAAATAGATTCAATGGATAACAATAACACAAACTCACGAATAAACTCAACCGTCAAAAAAAAAAAAAAAAAAAAAAACTCACGAATAAACTCAAAGTAGCTAATTTTCATAGATTGTAAAACTCAATTAAAAGTATAGACAGCTATCAAGTCCTTGACGAAAATGATGAATTTCGTAACTTTCAAATCAAAGATCATGAATTTTGGAATTTCTAAACCTAGAACAACTCAAAGAAATAGATCATGTTCCAGGGTTAAAGTATTGCAAGCAAACCAAAACTAAATCATAGAATAGCTCAAAAGTGAATTCAATCAAATCATTGAACATAGTGGACTATTATTACAAAGAAATCGACGCATGGAAACCCCTTAATTCAATGAAGTAATACAACAAAACGTGGAGAAGCTATGAAATTACTTACACAGCCCAGGTTCAAGAATATGACTCAATCGAGTTAAATACAACATGAGGACAGTGTCAATTAGGAAGAACGAAACTAGTAAAAGCCATAAAATACATACTTGGAATCAAACATTGGTTGACTATCATTTTTAACTAATGTCACATATAAATGTATACCCAACCGAAATACATTTACAACACAGACACTTCTATAACAAGTTTTTTTGTGGAATAAAACACTGTTCAAGTATTGTACTTCACATTTAATTTAGGTCTATTCCTAAAACCTCAACATCGCAATATTTATAAATCAAATCATGTTATTAAAACTGAGACATGTTGCATTGCTCAATTTCTGAACAATAAATAAAACTAGGTTCAATAGTATAATATCGAACAATCATTGAAACAAATCTTGATATGGAAACTGAAAGGCAATATAAGCACAGATCCATGTAATATCTCATATCATGTTCACTAACCCAAGGTTTTATAACCATTCAAACATGACTTGAACTTTAGACTGAAAACCAACATTAACATCGTTTTCGATTTTTAGTAAGTGAAGACTAATTATATATTTCCTAAAATCACATGAATTGACTTCAATCGTCATTTGAATAGCAGAAAATTAATAAATCGTATGATCCCAATTCTATGTTAGAATAACTTTATGACGAATTCAATATTATCGTAACCCTGAAATAACTTGTAAAATCATATATATGAGAATTGTTTGTCAAGATGTTTAAACTTGTAAATTCTTATATATCGATTGTAATGAAAATCCTTATAGAAAACTCATTACAAACTTTAAGTTTTTGTCATATTTGTCTTAAAAGAAAACAAATATATGAGAATTCCTTATGCCTAAAGAAAACACGCATGTTGTTTAACTTTTATAGTCGAGTATCCACTCGTCTATACGAGTATATGCCCATTTATATAATTTCATTCTTTAAGTCTCATGTTAGCGCACCTATACTCAATGCATATACAACCTATCATTATATATATATATATAGATATACGCACCTTATCATTTTCCCTAAAATTCTATCATAAAACCCTTGCTCTGATACCATTCTGTAACGTCCCAACATTATACATCGCATCCTCCAGAAGTTAACAAATTATACATCCTTCACCTAGCAACTAAAATATTACATGCTATCTTACAGCAGCTATTATTAAACTGTCACATTATTTATAATTAAGTGTAACATTCTAGATGCAATGCAAGCTCACTTTAACTCGTTTCAACTTTATTTTGATTTGCACCTGAAAATAGAACCCTTAACCCGTCAGCAAAAAGGTTAGTAACCTAGGAAGAAAAGTTCATTCTTCAGGGGGCTTCTCCATCGACTATGGCAAATCGTGGAGAGCCCCTGAAGGAATCGCCGAAGGAAAGTAAGGAAAAGAAAATATATACTTAGGCCATATTAGTTAGACAATAATATTATAATCAATTTATGTGGCTTATTAATTACATTATATACGTGGAATACGTCTTTTCCTTTTGTGTTATTATTAGATAATTAAGGACACGACTTCACAAGGCCAGCTCTAAAGGAATACTTGAACCCAATGAATTAGTCGAAAACCATGGGAATCTAACAACTGACGGGGCGAGCCTCTCTTAAGCATATTTTCTTTTTTTTCTTTATAGACATGATCCAACGGGTTAGTTAGACCCAATTGGCATGTTCGAATCTTCTGCAGAAGTTTCCCGGTGGCCTAGCCACCAACGGCATCGCAATGTCGTTGCGTACACGCGAAGAGGACAAGTCGTTGCTTTTCCTCTCCCAAGCTAGTTCCCCACTTGCTCGTCCTGACGATTCAACCAACTCGACATATATAGAGTATACATGGAATGATACATAACAACAAGTTTTTCATGATAACGCCAACGATTCCCATGACGACTGATGTGTGCAGAGACGTATGGGAAAAGATTATGATGAAGTTTGGTTGGAATGACAAGTGATTGCAAATTTATTAAGCAACATATCCATGTCGTTGAGCATTAAACACGTGCAGCTTGAAGGATCGAAATCGCTGCCCATAGTGACATCGCCCGTGTTTGATCAACTCGGTCCATGTTCCCTCACAATCTGAGAAGTTTCAATCACTCACTGCCTATAGTGAAATGGCTCGTGTTCCCTCACAATCTGGGAACTTTCAATGGCTTATTAAGAATTTCAATCGCATTCCTTTTCATTTATTTTCGAAAAATGTCATATTTATATATATGTGTGTATATATATCAACTGATATTAATCATCATCACCCACTTATAAGTCAAACTACACATAGTTCTGGCGACGAACGTAACGTATGATGAAACGACCCGGTCACTTTCCTCGCTCTTCTGGCGTCATCGCTTCAACTATCCGTCGTTCTCGATCACCATCATTATCAAACCGTACCCACATAACATATCAATCATGCATAAGGGAACGTGGAAAGGGTTAGGTTACCTCCCGACGTTATCGAACCCGAGTCACGTAAAATCGAGAGAACCCACACGAGACACCGTCGTTGTCCCTGCTGCCAAGCCGCTGCTCATCGGTGGTCGGACCTTCAGACGTCTCCCAGTCTGCTGGTGATTCTCTGGGGATCGGAGCGTCGCCAGAAACCTGTATGTATTTGTTAGCTTAGAAGGAGATCAAGTTAAACGAGACGGGGTAGCTGCATGGTTCCTCACCGTAGGGAGCTCGTGATCATTCTATGATGTCCTGGAGAAGACAACAACGTTATTCTGGGTGGTGCTCCTGCGAGGCAGGAAGCCACGGGGTGGTGGTGTGCTGTTGTTCATGAAAATGAGAGAAGAAGTCCCCGGGTGTTCATGAGAAGTCGCGGCTGTCCTCGTGTGTTCTCCGACGACCAAGGAAGATAATGACGATGAGCTCATGTCCGGGGAAGGCAAGTGGCTGGTTGTGTTTGGCGTGGTGTTTATGGTGGCCTATTAGCTCCCATGGTCATGGAGGCGCGACAAAGAAGGGAAGGACGCGGCGGTGTCTGCTTGGCTGCTTCGGTGGCTGACGGTTGGTGGAGTGTGGTGATGGAGTGGTCGAGGAGACAAGAGGGAGGTTGAAGATGATGGGTGGTGGAGATGGTGATGGTGAAAGGGTGGGTGTGATGGAGAGGGGGAAGTGACGTGGAGGGTAGAAAAAGAGGGACGATGGGAAAATTTTTAAATGCATAGGTCCCACATATTTTTATTTTGGGGATGATTTTTATCCCCTGTTGTTATATTTGATAACAAATACTTCCCAAACTAACCCAATAAATTAACGTTATTTAACCATAACTTACATATAGCGTTAAGGGATAATAAAATTATCCTCCATTTAATTACCGTTTTATCACATCAGCTCAGTTCTTTTTGCTAAGTTTTAATGTTCATGCATTCAAATTATATCATGATAACGAACGTTATATTGTTGTTATCTTCCATTGCTCGTATTTAACATTCTAACATTAGTAATTATAATTGCTACAACAAGCGTTATTTTGATGTTAATTTTCATCGTTTGGAATTAACGTTCTTACGTTAATGAGTTATTTTTATAATGACGATCATTTATCAACGTTACTTTTCGTCGTTCGAAAATATTTTTACGAACGTTAAATATTTTACGAACAGTAGCTCCCCCACATTTATACGTATAATTTATGTTTATACGTACATTTTATATTTATATGTAGATTTTAATTAATATAATTTTTTGGGTATTACACGTCACCTCATCCTCCCGGCCTGCTTGAAAGACAGGGAGTCGGGACGGCCTTTGTTGATCATTCTTACGGACTTGTTGTGCCTGGTCTCGAGCACTTTGGTGACTTCGTGTCATTGTACGTGCCCCACGGTGGGTGCCAAACTGGTGTCAAACTCGAGATGTCAGGTCTAAGTTCAAAAGTTGGGTTTGAGCTTCTTGGGCCCATGTAGGGGTCAGCTGGATCAAGTTATTTAGGCCTGGTCTAAACGTGGAAACCTACACGGACCAAAAACATCAAGCTCGGTTAGTCGAACCCAAAGTTAGATCCTTGGGGACCGGCTCCGATGCCTAAGTCAGTCTTTGTCCATAGATGACTGTAATGATAGAGTTTGGGTCCAAGGGAAAACTTACCTGTGGTAAATAAAGATATTTATAAGATATTATTCACCTTTTTCATGATGGACACTTATCACCACCTTAAAAGATGTGGGACT
The DNA here is from genome assembly GCA_035668315.1 of Drosera spatulata. Lineage (NCBI taxonomy): Eukaryota > Viridiplantae > Streptophyta > Magnoliopsida > Caryophyllales > Droseraceae > Drosera > Drosera spatulata. The sequence goes on along the minus strand of JAOVYX010010397.1, from coordinate 16,825 downwards.
TAGTCATCCATGAGGTGTCATTTGGCCTTTTCTAATAGCCTCTTGGCTTAATGATATTGGGTCCTTTGTTGGATCTTTAGCTCATAGAATCACAATTATTTTGCACCAACAGAACCTAATGCGTTTTAATGATAACAAACAAGTGTGCACTAATAATGCTTTGAGTTTATATGTGTATAGGTGCACATTTAGGTTAAAAGCTTGAAGGAATGCATGGAATCTTTTAATCAAGCAGGGATGGATAAGAAGGTTTTTGTACTGTAGACAAAATAATCTGAAGATCATGGATTGAAGCTGATCAAAATCGTGACATCTCCATTGTTTGATTTTCCTAACAACAAATTCTCTTTTCCGTTTGTTAAATATATCCTCCAAATCTTCTTTTAATTCCAAATAAATCCTCCAAATTTTTATAGTACAAACTAAATTCTTAAAATACTTATTCTATGGAAAATCAATCCATTCGTTGACTTTGACGCTTAAACTAAAGGAGGATTCAATATAGAAAGAATTAGCGGGAGGTATCACCTAACAAAAACAATGACAAGGAGTTATCTCACTATTTTCTTTCCCTTGCACTACCTCTCATCGGCTTTTTTTTTTTTTTTTTTTGAAACTCAAATGTTTCTCTTTCCCTTCTTGAAGATACCAAATATTTAAATGTACTCAAATATTTCTCTTTCCTTTATAGCTAAATTGATTTCTCATTTTAAGCAATATCCACTTTAGATTTATGTTTTTGATAGTTCATCTGGACGAACTTCTTTTCTTCAGGCACTTCCAAGCCATTCAGGACCAGATCAAGATACATGTATCTTTCATTGAATTCTTAGGGATACCAACTTCTAGCAGCGTTTCCATTGCTGAAAGCCTGAAAGAGCTTTGTTTGATATGGGATACCAACTTTCCATGAAGGAATTTGGCCGTACTCATCGGACTTAGGTTTATAACGCTTACTACATTTCGTCATTTACTTGAGAGTTGATAATCGCAGTACGTAGTTGCAGTACTTGAGCGACTCTGACAAGGTATACGTCGACGGGTTCTTATGCTTATGATTACGGTACGTGGTTGTAGTACGTGAGCGAGTCCGACGAAATCTACGTCGACGAGGAGTTCTTATGCTTATGGTTGCAGTACGTGAGCAAGACCCGATGATGGTTATCGGTTAAGGCGTACGTTTTGGATTTGAAAATAAGTTTTTTTTTAGAAAAGTCAATATCTTGTATAATTGATGATAGTTTTGTTGTGAGTGTGGATATGCTATAATATTAGGTTATTTATGAATTTGAATTTTGGAACCTAAATTTTATATTTGGGAAAAGTGATTTTATAATTAATTATAATTTATTATGGAATACTTTTTGAGAATAAAATTATAATGAGATATTTTTATGTAATTAAAATTATATATGGATACTTATTTAGAATTCTCCCTTCAATATAATCCTCACCAAAGAACCACCAACAATGCAAATAAATCCTAACAAAAAACAGCCTTTTCAACTTCACTTTTGCAGCCATGAAGAATCATAGAAAGCGAAGCGACTTCGACCCGGACTGCATCTATCGACTAATTGAACTAGATTTTACTCTTCGGTTGTCACGGGGAGAAGATGGTGATGGTAGTGGTCGGTCAAAACAAAACAAAAGTGAAAAAAAAAAAAAAAAGTCGCAAGGCTACGCTGAAATTTGGCAAGAAACCTATTACTGGAGTCAGTTGGGCCATAGTAAAGAAGAGCGAGAATGTTAATCTCTCTTGTTTATTCATGTGCTATTCGTACTGACTATTCGTATAGCTGTAGATAGAAACATTAGATGGATGGACTATTGTGTGTACTGGGAAAAACTAATGCACTTGATTGGTATTCTCTTCGTTCCAAAATTTTTATAATTTTTTAATATTTCGATCCTTTTCAAATTGTTTCTAACGTATGTAATTCTAAATTTGGATATATAAGGTAAATGTAAAAAAAAAAATGGGATGGAGAGAGTGTTTTGTAAAATTATTGAGATAAATTCATATTCCGTTAGTTTTATCCTAAAAAGTTGACGAATGGACTACTTTATTCATAAAATAAGTGTTTCAAAGATTTGATTGATATTATAAAGATTTGAGAAATTTATTTAAAAATAGAGAAGATTTAGGGATTTATTTGAAATTAAAGAAGATTTGGGGGATTTATTGGACAAAAACCCAAACAAAAATCATTTTGTTTGAAAAAATAAAAATCAATAGCAAACAGTTTTGTTTATGAATCAATAAAGCGAAAATAACAAACAAAAACGATATCAAACAAATCTATAATGTGGGTTGTTACTTCCTCCGCTCAGATAAATTGTGACACATTATTAAGAATAGACGTCCCACACAAATTGCAATATTTTCTAAATTAGCAAGTTTTTGGTGTCAAAACATCCAAAATATCCACACCTTATATCAAATCATTTTCTTTATCATTATTTTCTCTCTCTCTACCGACTCGTAATTCTCACCCATATTTTTTTTATTTTATCTTATTTTTTTCTCTACCCACTCATAATTACTATTTATCCACTCACTGTGTCAATAAGGACATATTGATAAAAAATAGTAAAATCAATCCAATTCCTTATTAATCGTACCAACTAAACATATCCCAATTTATCTAGATGGAAGGGAGTATATTTTTATGGGTTTAACGTTTGTGTTGTATGACACACCCAAGATTAGGTGTGTCAAGCGAAAACTTAAACTAGATCCAACAGCTATAATCAATCCTCACTAAATCAATGGATCAGATTCATCAACCTAAATCTTTTGATTTTCAATCGAATCCCACGTGTCTTCAACATCCTCACTCTCTTCGGTTTCTCTATCCTTTTCAAGAAAATGAATTTCTCCATCTCCAACAATGACCGAGGTCGATTCAACTCAAATTCTGGCCTGATTCGATTGTGAATATTGTCATTTTTACGCTATTCCACCAACGTTTGAAATCGATTCAACCCAAAATGGAGCATTTTGAAGGCGATGGTCACCTTGACATTGAAATCCCAAGTTGCAATCGGTAATACTAGATGGGAAGCAAACGGTTGGTGTTTTGATGTAAGTTGTTATCTTTTTTCTTTTTTCTCAACATACGGTAATTTTTATTGCTTTTGTCTCCCTCATATAATTGCATATATAAACGTTCAGAAGCATATTTAACAACCCTCGCCTAACAGCCTATCACACCCTGAAACAATTTAGAAGGCTACTAATCTGCTAGATACGTCAAATGGAGCAATACATTCAGTTCAAAATGAACGAATATTTCGGGCTCTCCAGATCTCGTGGATAAAGGCCACCAATTTCCTTCTTCGCTTCTTAGCCTTGGCAGTCTTGTCTCTTACCATCTTTATAAACCACTACAACCATGACTCCCAAGTTCTAGCACGATATTCACCCATCTTCAATGCGTATCACTTCATATGTAAACTTACAAGAACGAAAAAGATGATCTCAACTCTCAAGGCAATGGTTACAAAGGGCACTTCTGTTGCCATTGAGGATGCCTTTCATACATAACCATTTCTTTGTACGAATCCTGTTAAGTTCCACAAGCTAGAAAATAAAAGCATGCTTATTCATGGCATTGCCTGTCCATAGATAGGCTCGAAGTATGCTCTCAATCTCATCAAGAACTCCAGAGGGGAGAGGGAGCATTTGGTTTCGATACACCTGAATACTGATCAAAGTAGATTTGACCAAAAGAAGTCTTCCTGAGTAACTTAAGATCCTTGCCTCCCAGCTTAATACTCTAACTAACATTCGATCAATTAGAGGTTTATATCGATAAATAGCAAGCCTTTTAGATAACAGAGGGATACCAAGGTAAAGTACTAGCCATTTACCAAGGCTATAGCCCTATTTGCAAGACCTAAGCTGGCATCAGGAGATAAACCACCATAAAAAAGAGCTATCTTATCCTTGTTTATGCTTAAACCTGAAGCTGTTGCAAAATGATCAAGAATGGTCTTAATACAAGTCATAGACTTCTCATCACCCTTAGAGAAAATAACGAGGTCATCTGCAAATGAAAGCTAAACAAGGTGGACCCTTTTGCATCGAGGATGAAAATCAAAGCAAGAGGAAGAAGCCATCAAACGAGTAGCCCTCGCAGAATACTCCATCACCAACACAAAAAGATAAGGGGGCATAGGGTCTCCTTGCCTCAAGCCCCTCGCTCCCTTAAAAAACCCACATATGTTGTCATAAGCAAAGAAAAAGAAAAAGAAGAGAGACATAGCATAATCCAAAGAATAAATCTAGAGGAGAACCCCATATGCATCAGGACATCATGTTGCAAAACTCCAAAGCACTGAGTCATAGGCCTTCTGAAGGTCAACTTTCAGCATATAACGAGGGGAAGTGTGCTTTCTATCATATCCATAAATTAGTTCCTGGCATAACATTACATTGTCCATAATATTCCTCCCTTTGACCGAAACTGCTTGAGAATCATGTACCAAGAAAGGAAGAACCCTCTCCAATCTCAGACATATAAGCTTGGACAAGGCTTTGTACAAAACAGAACAACATGAAATAGGATGATGATCAGAAACTTTGGAAGCATGCTCTGACTTAGGGAAAAGATTAACAAGAGTGGCATTTATATGGGTCAACATCTTACCTCTTTCAAAGAAATCACTCACAGCTTCATATATGTCATCATGAATAAAGTCCCAGCACTTTTTAAAGAAACAAGCTGTATATCCGTCTGGCCCAGGGGCTTTTTTCACAGGGAGAGAAAGAAAGCAGCAATGATTCAGTTTGATTCAGCAATGTTTCATACATGGCATTAACAAGTTGTTACCTTTTGTTAGCTTTGATTATATGTTATTGAACATTTAAACTCAAATGCTTCATCGTCATTCACCTGATTTGGTCCTAATGTCTCATCCTTCTCTATTTACTTTTCTTCTTTTTTTCTCATTGTGATATTTGAAAGCTAAACAAATCTATAGTTGAGATTTTTTTCTCAATCCCATTGTTTTAACATAGAATTTTTTTTTTCCTGATGATCACATTTTCAGTCTAACGTGGATGCGACTCTCGGAATCGAAGAAATTGATGCTTTAGGCTGTATTGTGGATGTCGAGGGACCGTCCTTAGATGTCGAGCCCATTGCAGCACTTGAGGAAGCAGCTTTAAATGTGATGACAACACTGTTAAGTTCGAGGGTGAAAGAACTTTCTGAAGGGTACTTGAAAACTATGATGATGCATATGCGTTCCACAACAGATTTGCATCATGGAGAGGTTTCTGAAGTGAAAAAAACCTGATTTCAAGTGTAATCCAAGCAATCTACAATCCAAAAATAGGAAAAATACATAAATGACACGAGAGCTTTTTATGTGGAAAACCCGCGAGGGTAAAAAACCACGGGATTCTTAATAGAATCCATCCAAACTTCAACTATCACAAGTTTAATGGGTACACATACAATCTCCTCTAATGAAAAATAGAGGGAAACCAATCATTAAGGAATCACAATCCTCGTAACAACCCAATCTTACCAAGGCTAGGTGGTAAACAAGAAAGAACACCACCACAAAATTTGCACAAACCACTTTCAAAAAACAGCCTGGAAACTGACCTTCCCAGCATCGGATCAACGTAAAATTTTACCAGCAAGTAGAAGACACATAGGGATACCACATATCCGAAAATCATCGATCGGATAGCGATTGCCCCTCTAAACTTGCATTCGAATCTGGTTGTCCTGTAGCACTTCGACTTCGGAGTTTTGTCTTGAGATGTGTTTTTTTTCTCTCTTCCTCTCATTTTAATTTCTCTCCCAAATAAGGATACGTATAGGAAAGAATCAGGTTAAGAGTGGGCTTGGTCTTTGGGCTTAATTATGGCCACAAACATGGGCCGGAGCCAACAAATCTCCCCCTTCGTGCCCAAGGAGGAAGGAATACCCCAACTCGACTTCTCACTTAGAGTTCATGTGTGCAAGCTTCTTGCACAACTCAAATTTCTCTCGTGTGAAAATCTTTGTCAACATATAAGAGGCATTCCTATCGGTGTGAATCTTTGTGAGCACCAATAATTCATCTTCTATCATTTCTCGCAGCCAATGATACCGTATATCAATGTGCTTTGTATGAGAATGATATATGGAATTCTTGCTCAAGTCAATGGTACTCTGACTGTCACAACAGATCACATACTTGTCTTGCTTCAAGCCCAACTCTTAGAGAAATCGTTTCAGCCATAACATTTCTTTCCTAGCTTTAGTAGCAACAATATACTCAGCCTCTGTTGTAGACAATGCAACACATTTTCGCAATTTGGACTGTCAAAAGACAGCTCCCCATGCACAAGTAAACAAGTACCCCGAGGTAGACTTTCTTCAATCGAGGTCTCTTGTCATGTCTGAATCTGTATATCCCTCTAAGACTAGATCTGAACCTCTAAAACTCAAGCATAAGTCAGAGGTTCCCTTTAAGTACCTGAGAATCCACTTCATTGCTTCCCAATGATCCTTCCCTGGATTATCTAGGAATCTGCTCACCACACTGACCGCCTATCCAATATCTGGTCGTGTACACACCATAGCATACATAAGGCTACCAACTACTGATGAGTAAGGAATACCTGACATCTCTTCTCTTTGTCCTTCTCTAGATGGACATGACTTCTTACTCAGCTTGAAGTGGCTTGCAAGAGGTATGCTAACTGGCTTAGCATTTTGCATGTTGAATCTCTCAAGTACTTCTTCTAAGACAACCACAACTTCTTAGTCTTTCTATCATGCTCAATCTGCATGCCCAGAATGTGCTTAGCTGGCCCTAAGTTCTTCATCTTAAAGGATTTGAATAATTGTTCTTTCAGCTTGGCAATCATACCAGCATCCTGCCCTATAACAAGCATATCATCCACATAAAGCAGAAAGATAATAAATTTGTCACCAGGAAACCTTTTGAAGTAGACATTATAATCTGCATGAGTCCTTCTATACCCAAGTTTCACCATGAATGAATGAAACTTCTTGTACCACTATCGTGGGGCCTGTTTTAGCCCATAAAGACTCTTCTTCAACCTGCATACCATGTGTTCTTCCCCCTTTACTTCAAACCCTTTTGGTTGCTCCATATAAAGTTCTTCTTTCAGGTCACCATGAAGAAATGCAATTTTCACATCTAACTGCTCAAGCCCAAGATCCAAGGTAGCTACCAAACCCAGCATCGCTCGAATTGATGTCATTTTCACAACAGGAGAGAAGATCTCTTCAAAATCAATTCCCTTTTTCTGTCCAAACCCTTTGACCACCAAACGAGCCTTGTGTTTGACTAACTTGCCATTTGCATCTCTCTTGATCTTGTAAACCCATTTGTTCTTCAGTGCCTTTCGGCCTTTAGGAAGTTCAACCAACTCATAAGTTTGGTTCTTATATAGGGAACTCATCTCTTCCTGCATAGCCTGCTTTCAATTGTCTTTGTCGCTGTTAATCACAGCTTCCTAAAATCATTCAGGTTCTCCCTCTTCAGTGAGAAGGACATACTCAGAACTGGGGTACCTCTGTGATGATACGCGCTCCCTCGTAGATCTCCTAACTTGAGGAACTACAATCTCTGCTGCTTGTAGTGGCTGCTCCCATTGCTAAACAGCTTCATGTGCAGGAAATTCATCCTTTGGTAAATCTGCCTCTGGTAACTCTTGATTCTCTTGATTCTCATGATCAAGATGTTCTTCATGAACCTCTTCTTCATCACTAGCATCATTTGAAGAAGTAGAGGAAGATGTTGGATCAATCATAACACCCTCTGCACGACTAGGTTGCTCAGTTTTCTCAAACTATGAAATTTCTGTGTCTCGCAGAATATCACATCTCTACTTCTGAAAATCTTCTTCTTTTCGGGATCCCAGAGTCTGTACCCGAACTCTTCATTGCCATAACCCAAAAATATGCAAGGGACTGCTTTATCATCAAGCTTTAATCGCTGCTCTTTAGGAATATGAGCAAAAGCTTTGCACCCAAACACCTTCAGATGAGTGTAGGACACATCCTTACCTCTCCACACCCTTTCAGGAATGTCAAAATCAAGAGCATCTGATGGGGACCTATTAATCAAGTAGCAAGCAGAGCTAGCAGCTTCTCCCCAGAAAAGATTTTGGCAACGGTAACATTTTCAGCATACACCTGATCTTCTCAACAATTATGCGGTTGTATCTCTCCGTCACTCCATTGTGCTGAGGTGTACCTGGAATAGACTTGTCATGTCGTATGCCATGCTTAGAACAATAGCTCTCAAACTCATGTGATGTATAATCACCACCATTATCTGTTCGAAGACACTTTAGGAGCTTCCCTGTTTCTCTTTCCACCTTGGGGTGGAACTGTTGAAAATGGTCAAATACCTGATCTTTGGATTTCAGTAGGTATAGCCACACCTTTCGTGAAGCATCATCAATAAAAGTGACAAAGTATCTATTTCCTCCTAAAATTGGAACATCAATAGGACCACAAACATCGGAATGCACCAGATCAAGAAGATTAGATCTCCTATCATGATGCTTCTGGAATGATACTCTATGATGCTTGCCAATCACACAATGATCACATGTGCTCAAGGTCACACCTTTGCTCAGAGAAATCAAAGATTTCTTTGCTAGAGCCTATAGCCCTTTGTCACTCATATGACCCAGTTGCCTATGCCATAAATCTGGCGAGGAGTCATCCTCTGCTGCATTTAAACCACTGTCATAGATCTTCACCCGAGTCTTGTACAATGTGCAGCACGCCGCTCCTCTAGCAACTACAAGCGATCCCTTTGCCAGCTTCCACTTTCCACCACTGAAAGTGCTCTCAAATCCTTTCTTGTCTAAGGCAATCCCAGATATCAGATTAAGTCGTAAGCCAGGAACATGACGCATATCCTCCAAAGTCAATTTGCAGCCCATATTTGTAATCATACAAACATCACCTATTCCCACAATTTTGCAAGCACTGGAGTTTCTCATCTTCACACTACCAAAGTCTCCAGCTTTGTACTTAGTGAAGGACTCCTTAATAGGAGTAGCATGATAAGAGGCTCCTGTGTCAATGATCCACTCAACCTGATGATCTGTCGCATGTAAGCATTCGCCTCCACCTAAGAGAAGAAGCACTAATCCCTCATAAGATGTCGCAGTACTGGTATTCTGATCATCATGTCTCTTTTGAGTGTTGCCTTCTCTTTGCTCTCTTTTCAAAATCCGACAATTCCTCTTCATGTGCCCCTCAATGCCACAGTGATAGCACTTGACTCTTTCTTTGGACTTTGACTTGTTCTTCAATTTACCACGGCTCTTGGCTCGATGATGACCCTCAGCAAACTTATCTCTGTCCCTCCCCATGTTCTCTATGACAAGTGCTTGTGCATCACTTGAACCCCATGAACTTCCTTCTAATCTCTTCGTTCAACAATGCACTGGTCACCATACTTATTGACAGTGTACCTTCCGGAGCAGAGTTGCTAACCGATACAACCAAAGTCTCCCAAGAATCTGGTAAGGAGCTTAATAATAGTAGAGCCTGCAACTCATCCTCAAGCTTCAATTTCATCGTCATCAATTGGTTCACAATGCCTTGATACTCATTCAAGTGCTCACTAATGGAGACATTATCCTTGTACTTTATGTTGACGAGCTTTCTCATTAGAAAAGCTTTGTTGCCCGCTGTTTTCCTCTCATATAGAGAAGCCAACTTCTTCCAGAGTTCTTCTGCTGAGGTCTCATTTGCAACATGATGAAACACACTAATATCCAACCACTGTCTAATTGAGCCAATGGTCTTCTTATTGAGTTTGTTCCAATTGCCTTCAGACATCTCAGTAGGTTTACTGATAACCCCCTCAACTGGTTCATACAAGTCTCTAAAAAAAACAAGAGATCTTCCATCATAGGCTTCCATATCAACCAATTCAAGCTATTGAGTTTCATCATCGAACTAGAGAAACTCTCCATTTCAATTTACACCTTGAACCCCAAAAACCTAACCTCGCTCTAATACCACTTTGAAGTAGATAAAATCTGAGTTCAAGTGTAATCAAAGTAATCTACAATCCCAAAATAGAAAAAATACATAAATGACACGAGAGGCTGTACGTGAAAAACCCGCGAGGGTAAAAAAGCACGGGATCTTTATCAGAGTCCACCCAAATTTTCACTATTATAAGTTTAATTGGTACACATATAATCTCCTCTAATCACAAATAGAGGGCAACTAATCATCAAGGAATCACAATCCTTAGAACAACCCAATCTTACCAAGGCTAAGTGGTAAACAAGGAAGAACACCACTGCAAAATCTGCACAGACTACTTTCAGAAAACAGCCCAGAAACTGATCTTACCGGCCTCTGATCAAGGTGAAATTTTAACAGCAGGTATAAGACACATAGGACTACCACATACCCAAAAATCAGCTTGATCGGATAACGATTGCTCCTCTAAACTTGCATCCAAATCTAACTGTCCTGTAGCACTTTAATTTTGGGTTTTTGCTCTTAAGATGTGTTTGTTTTCTCTCTTTCTCTCATTTTAATTTCTCTCCTAAATAAGAATACTTATAGGGAGAAACTAGGTTAAGCGTGGGCTTGGGTTTTGAGCTTAATTTTGCCCACAAACATGGGCCGAAACCCAACAGTTTCGGTACTCATATCCATTATCACCATAGAGCCACATTCACAAATGAGATATTCAGGAGACATATTGTTTGTGACAAACAAGGGCATAAGAAGATTGATGGGACAGAGGAAAGACGTCATAGAGAGTCAAGGACAGGATGCGAAGGTATGCTCAGAATCACAAGGCAAAAAGATAGAGCATGGGTTGTCAATAAATTCAGTCACATCCACAACCATCACAACACCATCCAAAATTTTCAAGCATTGATCTTACAGCAAGTTTCACCATTCGGAGTCCTGTAAAAATCTTATTTCAGCACTTCATAATAAAGGACTAGGGCTATCACAGATGACAAAGGCAGTGAATGCGATTACTAACAATCAGGAAGTTGACATTACATCAAGACAATGTGCAAAAATCATGAGTGGTCAACGGAAAACTAATATCGGCAGAGAATGCTATGGTATTATAAAGTATTTTATGTAAAGGCGGCTTCAGATGAATGCATTTTATTGCCATTGATTTAGGAGAAGACGGAAATCTTAGAAGTGTTTTTTGGACAGATGGCAGGTCGAGATCTGATTATATGAAGTTTGGTGATGTGGTTGTGTTTGATGTAACTTATAGGACTAACAGATTGAAAATGCCATTTGCTCCGTTCATTGGTGTGAATCATCATTGACAGTCCATGTTGTTTAGAGGGACTTTGTTAGCTGATGAGATCGAGGATACTTTTGTATGGCTATTCAATCAGTTTACACGATGCATGTATGGTCGCAAGCCCAAAGAGATTATGACTTATCAGGATCTTGCAATGGGAAAAGCTATTTCAAGGGTCTTTCCAAATGCTTGGCATCGCTTTTGTGCTTGGCACATTATGAAGCACGCCACTGAGCACCTTGCTCCATTGCAAGTGAAGTTCAACATTTTTCAAGAGGACTATAAGAAGTAGGTTAAAAACACCTCTGTTTGATGATTTTGAAATCGGATGGGAATCACTACGCAGGAAATATGAGCTTGACGAAAAGAATTGGTTGACAAAAATGTTTATCCTTAGAGAGCATTGAGCGAAACCATATTTGAAAGATACTTCTTTGGGGGCATGACGACAAATGGAAAGAGTGAAAGCATAAATGCCTTTTGCGATGGATATGTGCATTCACATACAATGTTGAATGAATTCGTAGTCCAATATGGCAAGGCATTAGCAACAAGAAGGACCGTTGAAGAAAATGAAGATTTCAAGATTATGAATAGGAGGCCAATGTTGATCATAGTGAAACAAAAAACAGGATTTAATAGAAGAAGAGAAGCAGATGGAATCTAGGCAAAAAACAATGAGTGAAAACTATTTTCATTCGTAGTGATTGATCTTAAGATGTGCACCAGCAATTTATAGGAAATACCCATAACAAACTCCTACTTTTTCTCAGCTAGCTAGTACAACTAACAGTTAGAAACAAACTTCCATAAAAGTCTTCCATAAAAGTCTTGTTTAGCTATACTCATGACGCATTGACCAAATTTAAAGAAACTATGGTATATAAGGTGGGTGAAAAAGATGTTTGAAGAGTCGAAATGGAGAATCACGACTTATCAGCCGAAAGCGGGTAAGAAACTATTGGTTTCTGATTAGTTTCACATTTGCCTTATGATTTACTTTCTTATCATCAGCTTATGAATTAGTTTCTGATACTTACTAAGTTATGAATTAGTTTCTGATCACTACGAGACTAGGAATTAGTTTCAGATGAATAAGCTGATTATAGCGTTTTTCATTCTCTATTTGAACTTATATCAAAATGCTCTTTTAGTTTTTGTACTTAATTCATTACAAGTGATATGATTACTTGTTCGTGTGGCAAGTTTGAGACATTCAGTATAGTCTGCATGCACATACTATATGTTATGAGAAAGAAGTAGGTTTCAACCCTTCCCGATTGGTCAGTTTTGTCAAGATGAACGATGGAATCAAGGTATAGAGTTATCAAAGATAATGGTGAAAAAGGGATACAGAGTGGAGAAACTGAAGCCATGTTTTGGTCTGTTAAAACAGTTTTCAACAAGGGCATTGAAGGAGTGAAAGACGCGTATTCAAAATTGAACAAATTGAAAGAGGTTCTTGATAATTTTGTCAAAGAACATGTTGCTTCTCATGTTGTTTCACAACCATCAAGACAAGGAGAAGAGCACATTGCTTCTTGCATGAATGAGCGACAAGCAGAGGTTATGTCTCAAATATTGGTAAAGGATCCTAATGGATCGATTAGGACTAAAGGTCGTCCGAAGGTAGCCAAATGAATCAAATATTATGGTAGCCGAAAGCATGAGGGCAAGTAAGCAAAGAACGTGCAAATATTGTGGTGTTAAAGGGCATTACTCATCGGGATATAAGAAGAGAAAGGTACCTCATTTTTTTTCGAGCATCTGGTGATTTCATGGTTATGCTTTTCAAGTTCTTGATCAAATATGTGCTCATTATAACATGTTTGTTCATGTCTTTGATACAGACGGATGAGGCCACTTCCAAACAATAGGTTCTCAAGGTGTCCGAAGTAGCTGCTTCTATTTTGGGTTTTGGTAGAATGCGCTAGTTAGCTGCAAATGTTACAAGTTGATGCAATTATGAACTGAACGATTTGATCCTGATGGTCTTTGATCAAACTTTTTGTAATTTTTTTTTATTTTTGCTATTGAAACTTGTGTAATCCCTTTTGTATCTAATTTGAACAAGTATGTACTCTTATAATAGCACAAGTTTTCAACTCCTTGTTCGATCCGTTTTATGTTTTATGTTATCGAATTATACTTGATCAAGTGATAAACATCTACGCAAAGACCAGCTGAAGCTCCAACTTCCATCCAATTGAAATCATAATGCCAAGAACAAAACTCAAGCTTCCATTAAAGCCAACAAGAGTATATTTTAGGTTGAATAGGACCACTACAAACAATGCTTGAATGATTTGTATCAATACATATGGATTCCAATCCATGTAGACCCTACTCAACAAGAACTATCGACTTGAAGCTTCGAAAATCAGCTTGAAATCCTCACAAGCAGTGATTATCATGACATGAACTCAGCTGTGACTCGTCGGCATAATTCAGCCTGAGAAGTTGAGAGCTGAAGTTGTATACGTTACAAGGAGATGTACTGGTTACAAACTTGTGACATGATCTGCTCAGCAACATGATTTTCTCAAACAAGAGCTATGATCCGTGCTCTTAAACCTTGAAGTTGAAACTGATAACTATCGCGAAGACACCACAACCAGTTATTCCTCCTCGTGTTGAACCGAAGCAAAATCAGATTTAATCGACACTCTGCGATCTTCTTGTCACAGCTGCGTTGCTGGTTGAAATAGGTTACGGAGCTCAAAAGTTGAGCCAGGCTATCTTGACAGAACCAACAACAGGGCACTCTTAATTTGACAGCTTCGATGTTGGCCTACAGATTTGACCTTCTTGTGCTTTGATGCTGGATAGTGAATCTAGTCAAGGAGTCATCACAAGTATGCTCATCAGTACTCATTCACTTGCTTTTCAATACTAGAACTTGCAAATTTAAGATCAACAAGGCTTGATATCAGTATGTTGGCTGGCTTCACGTTATCATCCTTCATTGTGACGTCCATCACTTTATCTTCATCTTCCCCAATGATTTCATCGGATATGAAACAATTTCATGCTTCGATTTAACGATCAGAGCTAGCATCTGTGAAAATTACGATGGAGAAGGAGAAACCTTAAAATGACGATGAAGAGATGCAGTAGTGTATGAAATCCTAGATCTATTCCTTTCTGGATGTCTAAGAGACGAAGAATTAGACTGAAAATCAAAAGATTTAGATTGATTAATTTCATCCATTGATTTGTTGAGGATTGATTATAGTCATATGATCTAGTTTAAGTTTTTTTTAACACACCTAATTTTGGATGCGTCATACAACACAAATATTAAATCTTATTTTTATAAATTATTGACTTAATTTATTATAACATTATTTATGTAATTCATATTATATACATAAGAAAATATAATTGATAATCATGTATATCTATTTTAAATTATGTATAATATTTAAAATATTTGAGAATTCTATATCGTGACGGTTCTAAATTATTTTCTAATGTTATAATAATGAAATAAAAATATATAAATAATGAAACAATATGCACGAAATAATAAAAAAATATAAATAAAATATATTAAATATAATTTATAAATATTTGATCAATCGATATTTGAATAAACCAAACGGTAACATAAAAAAATTTAGATTAACTTTATATATAAATAGATTGAATATTTAAGATTGAATCTGACTTCGTGGATGCCCCACTCGACTCCCCCGTCAACAGCTCTGCTCTCTGGGCTTGGGCTGCACCGATTAGGGTTTCACCTCGCCGTCGATTCCTCCTCGCCGACCCCAAATCCGCCGCCCGGTTCCCCCCTTGCCGCGCTTGATTCTCGATTCAACGTAAGCTCTCCGATTCTCCTTCTTCTCATCCCACGCAGTTTCTCGTCTCCAATTCCATTTCATTTGTTTCGATCTCAATCCCTTCAAATCGCACTCTCGTGATTTATCGAAGTTTAGACGCTGATAATTTGGTCAACTGTATCAAAAGATGTGATGCTGCGTGGTGGTTGTGTTTTTGGTGCTGTAAGTGTTGTCTTTGAGTGCAAATGACGATGGATTGTTGAGTTTTGGATTGAATTGTTGGGAGTTTGATTGTCAATGCGATATCTACGAGCTCGAGTTAGTAGATATTAGGTATTATTTCATTAGAATCCATTGCTTGAGAATCGGGATCTTACCCGATGGCAACAAGTTTTGGGTTATGTATATTCCGGTTATCCATTGTTTTGAATCAAGCGAATTATTGCAAAACCCTATTGATTATCTTGAGATGCTTCGTATAAACCTCATACTATAAAATGATCTCAGCAGAGAAGGGCGGCGGAAATTGGCCACTGAAAGACATAAATTCGACCTTAGTAATCGAACAAACCCGCCAACGGTCTAATACAACTTGAGCTATGCTGAACTTTCACAATTTTCTCAATCTATAGAGCAGTTCACTCTCCCTCGTCATCCTCCACACTAAATCTATTCAATTATGCGATTTTCTGATGTTTTCTTTGAATCCCAACAGTCAAAATCTGATCTTTTGGTGTAGATCGATGTTGCGTGATTAGGATGCAACATGGAATCATATAGAGTGTATTGCTTGCTTCTTCTTTTTTCTGGAATATTTTTTCTGTGTTAACTTTGACGTCTCTGTGATGGTTATGGTGATTTTGAATTGGTTATTGCTTGGTTCTGTATTTTCATAGTTTTCTGCGTTTAGGGTATTTTATTGGGAAATATTGACCATGTGGGCTTTCTATGCTTTGCAACAACTCGATTATGCTTCTTTACATGGTCACTAGCCGAAAGATTAAATGGGGAATTTATTGTTAAATTTGCTGCATTAAGTAATAATCGATGTGATGGGTTTTTTTAATGGGTTCTGCATTAAGTTATACTGTAATGAATATGGAGTCTTTGCAATGTATGTAATGATTTTCATATATTGTACATTTTTTTTTTCTGCGTAGGTGTCATATCTGTACATGAATTGGTAGCAAATATATCAGCTTTTGACCCCGGAGAATTGCATGGAGAACGACAGTAGAACTAAATGTGGTTATTATTCGAGCAAGGGCAGTATTAGCAAGGGCAGGGAGTGGAGAGCGGAGGATGTGATAGCAGGGAATGCTGCAGCACTCCAAGCTCTTAGGGAACTTATCGTTTATCCTCTCAAATATTCTTGTCAATCCAGGAAGCTCGGCCTCAAAGTATAATGCATTTTTTTCTTACAAAGATAACATGAGAGTGTGGGGTGGTTTTGGTTTTTTTTTTTTTTTTTTTTTTTTTTTTTTTTTTTACCATTTAAGGGTTTTCTGTTCTGACGTACACTTCTGTTTCCAGTGGCGTCGAGGTTTGTTGCTATCCGGTCCTCCAGGTACTGGAAAGGTAGGTTTTCTTTGTTAGTTATGTAGATTTTGGCCTCTGCAGTTTAGGGCCTTTATGTTATAGAATATAGACCATGAGTCATTGGGGTGGTTCGTATGTGATGATTAATTGAAAGGGTTGTGTTGTTGCCTTGATTCTCGAGAAAAGGAGGGGGGGGGGGG